>JAVSBV010179458.1:0-13324 GCA_033117975.1 Parotocinclus spilosoma | reverse complement strand
CAGTGGCTAAGTGGCGACTTGTGGCTTCTTTTTCTTATTCGCTCTCACGTTCTTTGGTCCGATTAAGCGGAATTTTGTTCCAAATAAGCGAATAACATTACACGTATATATTAGGATTTGTTTCGGTACTTTAGGATTTGGTCCTTATAAGCGGCTGGTAATTAACCAATGGTCCAATTAACCGGATTCGACTGTACACACACACACACACACAAGTCAATGGCAATTTAGAGATTGACGGCTTTTCTAGATGTTCATTCATGGACCATATTACCATATTATTTAATATACTCAGCAAAGCCATATGAATACTGGTTATTTATTTTGTTTATTTGGCATCTCAAGACTAGTCACGCACACAGACACAGACACACGCACACACACACACACACACACACACACAAAAACAAGTCAATGCCAACTTAGAGACACCAATTTACCTAACACGCATGTCTTTGGACTGTAGGAGGAAACCGAAGCACCCGGAGTAAACCCACACAGAATTCCCTACAGGCACTGCATTTCCCACAATGCCCCAACATCCTTCCAAACGCTTGACCGGCTAAGTATTTAAGAGTATTTCAAATGAAGTCAGCCTCTCTGCTTAGGTAATGATAGCTCATAGCTGTGCGTTATGGCCAGAGATTTCTAACTGTACGACTATATAGCTAGGCCCTTAATTCACAGTCGTGAAAATTGTATCCGGGATTTTGGAAAGAGACTTTTCCATGTAATAGATCATTTGCAATGATATTTAATGTTTAAGTGGGATCTGGAATATTGTGCTTGGTGATTTGACCATTTTCGTTCAAGTAGCATTTAAGTGGCTTACTTTTATAGGCTAACTGGCAATATGGGGTGGAGCTAGCACTCCAGCAAGCAAGTTAGCAATCTGTTCATTAAAAGGACAGTAACCAAGTTTGGAAAAATGTTTCACGTGCTGATGGTGAGAAACCATTTTGTAATGTGGCCTGAGGGGAAGAAAGCTACAGCTATGGCCCACTAAATTCTGTGTGCCCCAGTACAACAAACGCCCAGCCATACATTGATTCGCTCAGGCCCGGCTTACCTCATTGTCTCTTTCTCTTTGTCTAACACATTTATGGAATGAGAAATGGTCTTGTTTGTGACAGCGCAACATTAGCATACAACATTTCCTGTTATATTTACATTGTTGCATGGGCTGCGTCCGAAATCGCATACTTCCATACTATACAGTACGCGAAAGCAGTAGGCAAGAGCATGTAGTGTGTCTGAATACAAAGTGTGCTTGAAACAGTGCGCGAAAAGTCCCCGGATGACGTCCTCAATTGAAAGCCATTTTTTAAGTATGCAACCAAAGCACACTGTCCTATCCCATGATTCAACTGGAGCAGCGAAGGCGTTCCAATAAAATAGCGGACAGCGCTGAGGTGAAGGTTTACAAATGTAAGTAAATATTTCAAATGAAAAATTTGATTAAAAATATTTTTAAATTTAAAAATATCTTCAAATAATTATAAATGTTGCCGAATTGGGCTTTGGATTAAATGAATAGAGGCGATTTTGTTTTGTTGGTGGTGTGACATCATGCGTCACATGACATTGGTAAGATGGCGGGCGTAGTGCGTCCGAGGTTCTGCGTATACTGCATACTTGCGTACTTAAAGAGCGTACTGCTTTAACGGTCGAGCAGTGCATACTTAATCGAATCTAGTGCGTACTGTCAAAGTATGCGATTTCGGACGCAGCCAAGTTCTTTATACCTGAACATTTAGCAAAACCTGAATCGATCAAATGCACACACGTTTTATTTTTGCAGGGTTTTATTTATCTGTATTTATGTAATCCAGTTATGTCCTGGATCCAATAAACCCAGAAAAAGTGCTGCTCTGATTCGAACCGTCGAACCGTGGTCCGATCCGAATACGGGACAACCTAAATGAGTGTGTGTAGCGTGGGAGTGTGTGTTCGTGTATCTCTGGAGGCTTTGTGAAGGCTACTGGATCTCAGGTTGGTTGTAGAGCCTCTAAAAATAAAGCCGAATCCGGTCCCCATTACTCACACTGAATGTAGGATCAGGTGACGTTTAGGGGTCGAGACGAAACGGGCCAGAACAAAAGTTTCTCCTACTGTCCTTACTTAGGAAAACTTTACAGTAAGAGGGAAATCAGGCCAGGAGAGAACACACACACACACACACACACACACACACACACACACACACACACACGTTGAAGCATCTTCTATAAACATCTGATCATCATGATCTGATATGGATTTTATCTGTTACTAAAGTTTGTTTAAAAGGCTTCAACTAAACAACAAGCTCTGCCATTCTGTTACAAATTAATCTTAAAAATAAACATGAAAAGTCTGGCCCATCAGTATCGGAGATCGCTCATCCAGTAGCTCCAATAAAAATCACCCAAACATCCAAGATCTGCTACTTTAGATCTGATTCACCCCACCCCCAACTCCAGGAATAGAGGAACAGACTGGTGTTATTGATAAGAGAGAGAGCTCAATGCATTTTCCTCCAACCTCAGACATGGTCCATGTGTAATCATCACACGTCTCTGAACCAATCAGCATGCAGAGTGTTACACTGCACCCAAGCTTAAAGCTGCACTCAGGAAGCATCATCACATCTCTACAATCCTACAGCAACCAGATGGAGATGGAACAAGAGGAAACGTTAGGAGGAAATTTAGAACATGAGAGAGAGAGAGAGAGAGAGAGGGAGCTACCCTCTGAATCTCCTCTGCTTCTGTCAGCACACCAACCCTCTCCCCAAAGATCAATCAGATTACATAACACTGCAGACAGAGAGAGAGAGAGAGAGACAGACTTTGAATCTTTGAATCTTGAGAGACAGACAGAGAGAGAGAGAGACAGACAGAGAGTGAGAGAGAGCGAGACAGAGAGCGAGACAGAGCGAGAGAGCGAGACAGAGAGAGAGACAGACAGAGAGAGAGACAGACAGAGAGAGACAGACAGAGAGAGACACAGACAGACAGACAGAGAGAGACAGAGAGAGAGAGACAGAGAGAGAGAGACAGAGAGAGAGACCACTGCAGTGATTTAGGATGAGAGAGATAAGAGCAACTGAAAGAAGAGATCTAACACTAGTTTACATTATTATTATTATTATTATTATTATTATTATTATTATTATTATGACAGGACGAGGTGAAGCTTTGACATTTACATTTCCAGCATTTAGCAGATGCCTTTATCCAGAGCGACTTACAATTTATACAATCTTACAATTCAAGCAATTGTGGGATCATGCTTAAGGACCCAACTGTGGCAGCTTGGCACAGGTGGGATTTGAACCCAAGACCATGAGGTCCAGAGTCCAGTACCTTAAGCACTAGGCTCCCACAGTCACATAAATATAACAATTTGTTACTTGTTCTTCTCACAAATGTAAAAACGTTTAAACGCTAATCAGGACCTCGATAACATTCTGTGTTGATTAAGTATGAATTTATATTGAACTCGGATAAATACATAACTGTAAATTTATAATAATAATAATAAATATATAAATATTAGACAGTAAAATAAAATCTCCCGGAGGAGATTAGATTCGTTGAGGCTTACAGAAGCTCTCTCGACTCGGAAACCATAAGTCGGATAGGCTACGAATGCAGATTTTTGCACCGGGTTTTACTTTTGTACCAGGAATCTCCTAGAACCGAGGTCTTTCTGACCTTCTCCTGGTTTCATGGTTTGGTTTTTATGCATCTAATCAATCAGGTCTGATCCCACAGATGGGTTACTCCCCACCCGATCCCAAATCTTCCCATTTCTCCCAGCAAGGCGCACGGATCTTAATGTGGGACGAGCCCAGTGAAGAGAGAGAGAACAGAGGGAACTCTGGTGTGAAGCCCATGCTGGATGAAAGCTCCTCACGAGCTCTGTAAACACAGATTGCTCCTTAACCAGACAGCACGAGTGACGAACGGTTCCTAACAATGCTAACATGTCACGGGGATGACAGATCGAGCAATCAAGAGTCGCAGCCAAATGGAACGCCGGCACGCCAGACACACGGCACGCACTACTAATCAAAATGGCAGCCAGGCAGGAGGGTGAGAGCGTGGAGAAGAGCATCATTCATTCTGTCACCGTACGACAAACGGCTCCCGGTTCAACCTCAGAAGAGAAGAAGACGGCGAGCCATGGAGCTCAGACGGGGTATTACCCCAAACCCATCCCTAAATACTCGTCCCTAAACCAGCTGCAGATCATTTAACGCTGTAATCTCACCTCGAGGGACCGGTCGGTGCTGCTTCGTGTTTGGCGTTAGAGCACCAACAAGCCGAGATGTTTACAGACACCTTCACCCGCTCGTTAACGCAATTATCTAATCAGCCAATCACACGGCAGAGGCTCGGTGCATTTTAGAAACGGTCGGGAAGATCTCCTGAATCAAACAGAGCATCAGAATGGGGAATTTCACACGGCGCCATCTATGGGATTTTACAGACAATGGGGAGAAAGAGAAAACGCCCACCGAGGGCAGAGAAGAACGGCCAAACTGGTTCAAACTCAACAAATAAGCACCAGTTACAAACGAGGTAACAGACTGCATGTCCAACCTTGAAGCATGTAGACTACAACAGCAGCTAAGAACAGGCCACTGATGCTACAGCTGGCACAGGGTCACCGAAATCAGACAACAGAAGTTTGGAAAAAAGTTGGTTTGTCCGATAAGTCTGGGTTTTGTCAGAATTTGGGAAAACGTCCTGAAATCTGATGGGTTCATCCTTCGTCCTGCCTTGTAGGGGGTACTTTTTTGGCACACTTTAATACCAACTGAAAGCCCACTGCCAACCTGAGTGTTACTGGTTACCATTAAAGCCCTTTATCCTCCAAAAAAACACCTTCTAAAGCTCAAATCATATCTAACTGTTTCCTTGAACTTGTACTTGAGTTATTGGACCAGACCATCCTGCTCAGTAGATTAGGGGTGGTGTGTTTTCGGAGTGGACACGTCCCCCACACTGAGCGCTGAAAGGTCAGCTTCAAAGCCTGACACACATCAAAGTATCAAACACACCATTCTCGTTGCTCAGGGCGTGGCTACCATGTGGGAGCACGTGAAAACCAATCAATTATTGGTGAAGATTGTTTCATTTAAAGACAACTTTCCTCGGTCTTTTATCACCCTCAGATTTGGCAGGGTGTTGATTTTCATATTGAGGTATTAAGGGTTAGGACCCAAATCCGGAGCTCAAAGAGGAACCCATACAGTACAGACAGTAAAGGGTTCGAGGAAGGACATGAGCTTCTATCGAATCACAAACTTAAGAGCTTTATCCTGCTACGGTTTCTTCCATATAAAGTTTATTTTAATCTATTAATCTATTATTTTTATCTATTCTCTTTCCGCTGCCACCGTGCCTTTGACCTTATAATCTTAATATTACAAAGCTGCTTTGAGACAATGCTACATTATCATAACTATGTGGCATCCAAAACAATCTAATCCCTACTGTTAAGTATGGTGGAGGATCTGTGATATGGTAGCTGTTTATCCTCCAGTCCAAACACACGTAGCTCAAGAATATCCGGAGATTTAAACACACTGGGAATCGGGTCACGAGAGCAGACAGAGCCAGGGCGGGGGAAGGGCGGGCTTAAATTTACTGTGGTCTAGCGGGTAGGATATTGGACTCTAGAGCACAGGATCCAGGGTTCAAATCCCACTGCTGGTTGGATTGTAGGCTGTAAGGATGCATCAGATTTAAGTTGCTCTGGATAAAGGGGTCTGGTTTGGCTGGTTTAAGTCTGGACTTATCCGTCCCCTAATCTTCATATTGTGCTACGGTTGGGTATCGTTTGGATTCCTGGTTCTTATCGATTCCAAAATGGTCAAAACAAAGTCCCAAATGTTTAGGTATGAATAATAACTTTTCCCCTCTCAGGGCTTTAGATGTTTTACCATGTTGGAGGTATAACCTCCATAAGAACGGATATCTAGAACTCCTACATGGCTTACGTCAGCTTTTTGTTATCTCTCAAAGTGGGGCCACATTTAGAGCGCTTTCTAACAGAGATAGAGAATTCCAACACCCTGCTGCTCTCCATCCATCTACCAGCATTTGGAGATAATCAGCATCAGCCCAAGATCACAAAGACCATGTTCAAAAACAGTGGAGAATTCAGAGAGACTTTATTCAAAACCAGGAGAACATTCAGTGATGATCGGAGAGTTTATGGGAAGATCAAGAACAAAACAAGCAGGACAAGTTTCTTTTTAAGTCTTGGTCCAACAAGTTTCTACTTGATCATGTTTAAGGACTTTCCTTGCCACTGTCGGCCTGGGCTTGCTCAATTTGGGATTGACCCCAGATAGTGTAAGATAATCTAAAATGTGTTTGAAGCCTAAGGAACCTGCTTGAGGGACAGGCTAGAGTTTGGACCTTTCAGCAGGATGAACAAAGATCCAAACACACACACACACGCACGCACGCACGCACGCACGCACGCACGCACGCACAGTCATGATGTAAGCCCTCACTACTGGAACGGTTCCTGATTTAAGCTGTTTGTTGTTGTTATTAACAAAGAACTGAACTGAAGAGATGGAGAGGCCTGCAGCGAGACTTTACCCACAATCCTTCACTTCACCACAGGCAGCATCTCAGATAGCCAGATGGAGGTGAGACCCAAAGAAAAAACACACACACACACACAGGTCTGTTTTGTGGATCTTAGGCTTGGTTCAAATCTCAATGTCGTCACAACTATGTAAAGGAATTCTCTCTCAACCTCTCAGTGTGTGTGTGTGTGTGTGTGTGTGTGTGTGTGTGTGTTCCCTGAGTGAGTGCTCACACTGCGGAGAAGGTTGATCTGCTGCAGTACTGCGTGGGTAACAGAGAGAGAGAGAGAGAGGAAGAATCCCTTTCGACCGATTATTTAGTACAAGGTTAGAAAGGAGCCATGGAATTTTATTATTATTATTATTGAGCTGTACGTTCTAAAAAACAGTTTGTTACCCAAAATGGACGTTACTTAAACGTTACCATAGTCACAGTCATTTACATCCATATACAATACACACACACACACACACACACACACACACACACACACACACACACACACACACACACACACACACACACACACACAGGGATATAAACAAAAATAAACCTGCCTGGCTGGCTGCACACAACCAAGAGGGAATGAGCCCAGTTATGAAAACAGGGTCGGCTTTTAAACAGAGATCAAACTTTAGTGCAACACAGACCTTAAATCGATGCAAAGTAAATCAAAATGTATACAAATAATTAAAATATAACAAGTCAACAAGATTTGGAATTATTGGCATTAATATTTCTTTTTAAAAAGGCACGTTAAACCTTTTTTTTTTTCTTCTTCTTTTCGGGAACCACATCAAGAGGTAAGTAAAAAGACAGATTTTTATTTCCTATTAGAATTTTTTGTGGGATTTTAAGACCTCGGTCCCATAGAAGGTGTTTTGTGTGTGTGTGAAAATGACTTGCAAAGTGTCCTTGGGTAAGGTGCTATACAAATATAAACTATTATTATTATTAGTAGTAGTATTATTATTAGTATTATTATTATTATTATTATAATGCTGAATGTTAAACTGCACTGTCAAAAGAAAAATGCAATATAAACATACGTTTTTATCGTTCTACTCAAACAATTTATTCCCTGTGCAGATATTTATACTAACGCTGGATAACGCTGATTAATAAGATTCAAACGAATTACCGCTTACATTAATTACCGCTCAATTCTGTTTTTTAATTAAGGTGCTGGTCACATTTTTAAGCTTAATGGAAGATCTTAACGTCGTAAACACAAAGGCAGATCTCACCCGATTTCATAACTAAGTGCAATCGTTAATGGAAAAAAAAAAGAAAAAAAAAAAGAAAAAAAAAAAAAATCAGTAAAGGTGCTCAGAGAGATTAAGATATCTGCCCTCTGGTGGTCCAAAAAAGCAATTGCATTAGATGGTCCATTATTCTTGCAGCGCGATCGTTGCACTCCTACGTACGAACAGGAGCAAGGTGTGATAAATACGAGCCGAAATAAAAAGGGGGAAGGAACAACTAGAAAAAACGAACCAAGGAAAAAGTTTATAGTTATGATCATATTTTAAAGATCTGCAACAAAATCACTTTATCCTCTTGGTTCTGGAGGTTCTGGAGGTTCTGGAGGTTATGGTGGGTGGGATGTTGCACAGCACATGACCCACCTGGCACCTTGTAGGTGGTGAACCCACATGCCTCGTGTCACTCCCTCTGCCCTCCATACACCAGACCGGCCGTCTCTTCCCTCTCAGATACAAGACCTGGTGCAACATGACGACGTGTCACCTTGCTAGGGGTCGTACTGTGACCTATGGGGAGATGACTGCTGTGGGTTATGTTGTGCAGGATGGCCCATTAAGGTCCAGCACCCAAAGAGACCAAGAGATGGGTCGTGTGTGAGAATATGGCCTGATAAGGGCCCGGACACGGGCCTGTAGAGGACAGAGGAAACGGGTACTGGGGTTCCACCCTGCTAAGGGACGTTCTGGGTTCTAGGCCCACTATGGGACGGGTCATCTGATCAGGTCGTGCCCACAACAGAACACTATACTGACATCACAAGGTGTCGCCCGGCAACAAATATATAATTCCAAATATAGACTGAATTATTCAATATATTTATAGTTATAAAAACTTCCTAATTATAAATTGCATCATAACATTAGCTGCCTCATAAGGTCTCAAAACAAACACACACACACACACACACAAACACACACACACACACACACACACACAGAGGTTTGTCCCTCTATCCATGTGGGGACCTTTCAGTGATATCACTGTAGCTAATTAATACCAAACTTACTCCTAACCCTACTCTTATCCTAAAGCAAATCTGCTGACTTTTGTGTTTCTTGAAAAAAATAGTTGCAGTTTTTGTAAGCAAAGAAACAATCTATATTAAAAAAGCAAATCTTTTCACTCTTTTTATTTATTTATGACTTTTCCTCCTGAGAACAAGTCAAATGTCTCCACAAGGGAAAACATGACAAATCTTTTTATCTTTCTGGGGATATTTGCGCTGTGCAACTGATATGCAGTAACAACAATAATAACAATAATAAAAATAATAACGTATCTGGTAATGTATTATATGGGTTAAAGGGATTTCCTCTTAATCCACACAGGGTTGCGGGCCATCCGGTGCCCACCCTGCTTCACCCTGGGATTGAACCCGGAACTTTCTTGCTGTGAGGCAGCGGTGTCACCCCACCAAACCACCGTGCCGCCCTCCACAGACGTGTTATTTAGGTTAACTGATGATGTCATAAATGCCAAAGAGCTTTAATGAGGCTTGTATATACTGTAGGTGATGAGCATTTGCAGATTTTACTGCCTTCTTTGTTCACATGGTACCTCCAGCCTGCAGGTTTCCTCTCTGTTAGTCCAGTAAACCACAAGATCGTTAGTGTTAGAGCCTCGTGGGATTTGTGAGGCAAATTGTTAGTTTGATTTAGTGCACATGAGCTGTTGGTTCAATCCTCACTGACACATGATTGTCTGCATTGATCAGTAACGAGAACCAGCTCAGAGTCATTTAACACCTCCATCGCTCTCCTGATCCACTCAACCGGTTGCCATGGCTCTCATCGCTCTGGTCACCATGGCGCCAAGGGTCTCCTCAAGCTTGGTTCCAGCACAGTGACTTTAGCAGCCATGACGGGGTAACAAGTTTAAAGGCTATGCGTTGGTCTGCCAGTGATCATAGGTTGGAGCCAAGAGTTCATATTGTCACACATATGTTTTGATTACAATATATTTCAAAGTAACAATTCTTGTTTTTTTTTGTTCCTCTACCCACTTCTGCTCCTTGCACATCACACATTTACATTCATGCCATTTAGCAGACGCCCTTATCCAGAGCGACTTACAATTAATACAGTCATACAATCCAAGCAATTGTGGGTTACGGGCCTTGCTCAGGGACCCAACTGTGGGTAGCTTGGACTTTTTGGCCCATGGTCGATTACCTTAGCCAATAGGCCACCACAGTCCATAAATACCTTATGACATTTACATTTACATTTATGACATTTAGCAGACGCCCTTATCCAGAGCGACAATTCATACAGTCTTACAATCCCAGCAATTGTGGGTTAAGGGCCTCGCTCAGGGACCCAACTCTGAGTAGCTTGGACTTTTTGGTCTATGGTCCAGTATCTTAGCCAATAGGCCACCACAGTCCATAAATATCTTATGATATTTACATTTACATTTATGCCTTTTAGCAGACGCCCTTATCCAGAGCAACTTACAATTAATACAGTCTTACAATCCAAGCAATTGTGGGTTAAGGGCCTCGCTCAGGGACCCAACTGTGGGTAGCCTGGACCTTTTGGTCCATAGTCCAGTACCTAAACCGCTAGGCCACCACAGTCCCACCACGCCTGCACTATGCATTGAGATGAACTCAAATAGCTCATGCTTGCTTCTCTCTCCCTTTGCACTTTTTTCCATTTTGCCTCCCAAGCCAATCCAGCTGTCTTTAGCTCGGACATTAAACTGGTTCTTAATAAAGGGAAAACCTTTTAAGTGGATAAATGAAGACCCCACCACATCACGTAGGATTCTACAGAGCTTTGATCTTTCAGGGTTTGTTTTCCATCACGGCTTCTCCAAAGGCTCCCCTCACTTCCTGTTCCTGATCTCTCTTCTCTGCCATGACTGACCCAGCGGTGAAAGAACGTTGATGGTAAATATTTAATGCCGGTATCTTTCATTGCTACCAGGTCTGGTCTGTAGAACAGATGGACTGGGGAACAAACAAACAGCCGAGCCATAAATCCCTACCTTTTAAGATTTCAGGACTGTTCTTAACCCACTTTTTCTTTACCATTTCCCCTTAGGGGAGTTCAGACGCCATCTTAAGGGCTGCTCTATCACTTTTTAGCTTTCTAGACGTTCCCCTGAATGCCCAGGGTGAGACTATTCCATTACAGGCCAGATCCGGCCCTTGAGTGCATTTTGATTGGCACTTTTTGGACAAGTCTACCCGACATTTGTCATGATGGTGTGTGCTGGAAACGAACTGTTAGCCACATTACATTCTATATGTCTCCATATATGACCCTTTTTTCTTTCCACAGCAGGATATATAAATATATAAATCCTCTCTTCCTTGTCGGGTCTAATCACATATCCTTGTTTTTTGGCTTTCTTTTTCTGATCCTGGCTCTTCTTTCCTAGTTCATGTTTCCTGGCTGATGTTTCCTGGTCCTGACTCTGTTTTCCTGTTTTCTGCCCTTGTTTCCTTTTTCCTGTTTCTGCTCCTGATTACTGGCTCCCTTTTTCAGGTTTCCGCTCCTGTTACCTGGCTTCTTTTTCCTGATTCTGCTCCTGTTTACTGGTTCCTGACTCCGTTTTCCCATTTTCTGCCCCTGTTTACTTGTTCCGGTTTTCTGCTCCTGTTTACTGGTTCCTGGCTCCTTTTTCCTGTTTTCTGCTTCTGTTTCCTGGTTCCTGTTTTCTGCTCCTGTTTTCTGCTCTTGTTTCCTGGCTTCCTTTTGCTGTTTCTGCTCCTGGTTCCTGGCTTCCTTTTGCTGTTTCTGCTCCTGTTTTCTGGTTCCTGGCTCCTTTTCCTGTCTTTTGCTCCCGTTTCCTAGTTCTTCTTTCTTGTTTCCTGCTTCTTCCTTTTAGCCTTCTTCGAATTAGCCTTGTCAGCATGTTTGTATTTGCTTCTACATTAGTCATATTAACTGCTGCTGCTCTTTCTCTGTGTTAGCCTAGCATCTCTGTTTGTATCAGCTCCGTCTCTCTGTCTCGCTGCACTGCACTGCACTGAATGTAACAGAACGGCATTTCTGAGACTAAACAAACAAGCCGCCACGTTAACCATAACTTGAGTCTCCTATTTTCTGATATATTTCCAGTTATACAATTGGAAAAAAGGGCCTAATGTCTACTCTAGGGGCACTCCTTAAAAATCAGCCAAACCTCCTCCTAACCTCTGAAAACAATCGAATCCATTCGACAGTACGGTATGAGGTGGACGTGGACACGGTCCTCCCATCGTTCTCGTTTGCCATGTTCAAAATCCCTGCCAAGCAGAGGTCTAAGTCAAGCTGTATACTCTGTGGAGGCTCTTGTAGAGAAACTGCTTCAAACGCTGCTGTTTACCGAAGTCATTCATCCTTTATGTTCTCCCCGTTGCTAACCTTCACTCCCACACAGTGAGCACCTGCACATCAATTATACACATGCCTGTAAAATTCTGCTATGAATTTAGATTTGATACAACTCTCCTGGCCGTTTCCTTAGATGCTTAAAAGATCTTGAGGGGCTGACCTTTCCGGAAGACTGGGCCGGGTCCAGAATTCAGAACGAGATTTTTGTTTTTGTGTACAGCCTCAGTTTATTCATGTAGCATTTGTAGCAACGCTGCTTTTAAAAAATAGACAGGACCAGACGCCAAATGATCAGATAGATGTCACACTTACGACCCGTCCTGCTCAGCGCTCATTATTGATTAAGCTATATTGTCCCCATCGGTCCGCTCACTGGTCTGTCCGATTGACCCCGTGCACGTCTGTTCCTTCACCTTGTCTCAGTCCATCGCTTTTTCTCATTCACCTCATGCTCTCTTCTGTATGTCCGTGTTCTCTTTCTCTTCTAACAATCCGCCTTTGCTCTGTTGTCCGTCTGTCCTTGCTCTCATCTGTCTTCTTTGTTCTTGTCTGTCTCGCCCTGTTTGCTATCTGTCCCCTTCATTGTGCTCGTTGTGTCTTTTCGATTAGTCTGGTTCTCTTCCTACAATCATCCGCCTTCGCCTTTATCTCGCTTTTAGGTGTGTCCCGTTTGTTAGTTTGTTTACCTCTTTTTTATTGTTCGGTTTTGGTTTGCATTCTGGTTTCCCCTGTATTAGCCTGTATAAGGGACTGTTTTTTCTCTGGTCCAGGGTTCAAATCCCACCTCTGCCAAGCTGCCACAGTTGGGTCCTTGAGAAAGACCCTTAACCCACGATTGCTTGGATTGTAAGACTGTATAAGATGAGGGATTAACCTCCTGGGACCCTGCGTCCTCATATGAGGACATTACATATCTGCAATATTAGCAATAATAGAAAGCTACAACATCCGTAAAGATCAAGTACTCATATGAGAACATTGGTTTTTGCACAAAGACAAATTTTATTTTGAATACTTGTTATGTCCTACTAATCACAAATAGCTAGGTGAAATTAAAAACGCAGCTCCCGGAGGAACTGCGGATGTGTGTTGCATCGGTGCCGTTGGTTCTGGCCTGGGCAGGTCTGAGACCCGGCC
>JAVSBV010179431.1:0-13327 GCA_033117975.1 Parotocinclus spilosoma | reverse complement strand
AACCCGGATTGTATCCAAAAAACATAAAACCACGGCTGCCCAAATCATGGCAGAATTAAATGTGCACCTCAACTCTCATGTTTCCACCAGAACTGTCCGTCAGGATCCACAGGGTCAATAAACACGGCCGGCCTGCTATAGCCAAACCTTTGTCTAAAACCAAGTGTTTCAGTTTCATTGTCTAACCCCTGTATATTGTGAGTGGACCTGATGAAATGGACAGTGAGCGTAGAAACAAGACGGCCTACCTAATAGTGAACAGAGTGCATGTGTGCTGGTCTGTCACACTCTTGACTGCTTCTTTTGTCATTTCTAAATGTGTACATGTATAGTTATTTACTACACAAAACACTGCTGACAAGGATATAATATGATTTCCATGATGACAGCCAAAATGTTTTCCACTTTTACTAAGCGAAGTGCATTTTTGTCAGTGTAAGCTGGAATTCAAGCCTGTTTCTTTTACAGTAGGAAAGCAGTCACAGTACACTGTCAGGAAGAAAAGCTTTGGAACGCTTTCTAGGTTAAGGATGTCTGAATCAATGTCTCAATCAATCTGTAGAACTCTTGGTGCTGATTTGGAGCAGGTTTCTTAAGAAAATCTCACTCTCAGATTAGCGGCCCCATTCATTCATCTATTCATTTTCATACCAGTGTATTCAAGCGGGGTTTGTGGGGAATTAGGTCCTAGCTGGCAGCACAGGGCACTTTAGTGATGCCGATTGACCTAATACGTCTTTGACAAGTGGGAGGAAAGTCATGCAGACAAACAGCCAACAGGGAGCTTGGAATCAACCTGGAGATCTCTGAAGCTGTGAGGTGATCCATGTAACGCCCAAATGCAATGTCATGCCTTTTTAAATGTTTATCTTAACTATCAACATGCATATTGCAGTGGGAAATGTTTAAGGACAGACCTGTTAAATCAATGACTGTTCATTAAACTAAGGTGTGTCCATTTGGGAATGAGACATAAAAAAGTATCTCTGAATCTCTGTGAAAAGTGTAAAGGAAAAGGAACTGCGTCAGCTTTGTTCTTGCACAGTCTGAAGGGGAGGGAGAAATCGTGAACACAGCACTCTTAGGAATGCAGCAACAAAAGTTCCTCTTTTTCTGATTTTCTTAAAGACTATTGTACTTTCATTCTTATAGAAATAAAACAGATCTTACATGCATGGTTTATTTTTGTTTTTTAATTTCGATTTTTTTTTGTCATGTCTGTTTACTTTACAGCATACAGCGTTGCATTATGTGGAAAAGGTTGTTGAGTGGACGTTACCAGTCCCGTAGTCTTTTTTTCATGCCATGTATGTGACATGTAAATGTAAAGAATATTTCCACGAGACAACTGCATGCAAGCGATACATAAATGCGTAAGAGATGTCGCTGAATACACGAATGGAACACTACCATCTACACAGCATCCATGTCAACTATTATACATATCACTCCCTCCAGAAAACACACAAACCTGTTGTTCTTCAGTTACTAATGGATGCATGTTTGTTTTGCTCTTATTACACTTTACAGACTTCAAATCCATCGTCTAACTGTAGAACTACCATACAGTACAAATCGCATGATGGAATATAAGCATAAATAAACATACCTCGCTGGCTGCACACTACCAAGAGGGAATGAGTCCACTTAAAGACACACTAGTTCCCAGAACAAGCAATGCAGGATCACCTTTTAAACACTATTTTAAACTTTATACTATTTTACTTTAAGTAGTTAAATGCTGGACTCTGGACCTGAATGGTCCTGATGGTCCAGGGTTCAAATTCCACCTCTGCCAAGATGCCCCAGTTGGGTCCCTGAGCAAGGCCCTTAACCCACGATTGCTTGAATTGTAAGACTGTATGAGTTGTAATTCTCTCTGGATAAGGGCGTCTGCCAAAGTCCATAAGGCCAGACTTTTTTTATTGCTTGTTTTGCGGCTCCGCCGACAATTATATTTGAAGAATACAAAAAAATAGTTTTTTTTCGTATTTCCCCGATCCACGGCAGCACCAATGGTTGAAATAAAAAATTTTTTAAAAATTATTTTTTAACTTTTTCCACCCTCCAGGGGAGAACAAACAGTTTTGTTCTGTTTTTTTTTTTTTTTTTTTTTTCTAGATTCACTTTAATTTAATTGTAGGAGAAATAAATTGTATTTTTAAATAAAAATGTGTTTTTATTTCTTCCTCCTTTCTTGTATTGATTTCACATAGTCCTCGAGAAATTGAAAAGTGCTGAAAAATAAAGATGGTTTTTTGTTTTTTTTTTGTTTTTTTTATTGTAGTAGATTCTTAAGTAGGGACAGCCGAGAAACAAGCAATGAAATAAGTTTGGCCTAAATGTAAATGTAGGTGAAGCCGGTACTGTGCTTGTAGTGTTAAGCAGAGTGCTCCTCCATTTTACATTTCTTCTTGGCAGAAAAAAACTGTGACACCTAAAAGTGTCCATGTGCAACGTGGATGTCTTAGGTAGTTTTTGCTTATGAAAGTAGTTAATGTAATGTAAATCAATATTCATGATAGTAATTATAAAAAATGTAAGTATGGCAAATAATATTTATGGCACTAAAAATACACCTGGTTAAATTTTTTTTTTATTTGACCAGATGTTTTCAGCTGCAACATCTGTAGTAAACATCTGTAATGAAAGACTTTTATTTCTGAAATATAACTTGTTATAATTGCCAAAACCACAGTAATTAAAGCAGACCGATGTTCGCTTACCTGTATTTCATAGATAGTTCTTTTAAACGTCAGTGTAACTCGCACTATGGTCAGTTGTTTCCTGCTTACTGGCAGCACAGGTCAAAAGGCAGAAACCAACCTTAGACAGGGCACATACACACACTCGCACACACTGATATTAGTTCACCTAATGCATAGCTTTGAAATGTGGGAGGAACCCAAAGTACCCAGAGAAAACTCACACAGGCACAGAGAGAACATGGAGACAAAGATAAAACCCCCACACAAATGTTAGGATTCAAACCTGGACGTTGTTAACCACTGCACCATCATCGTGTTTACATGCACCTAATAATCCGATACGTTTCGAAAATCAGATTTTGTCAATAATCTGACCAATGAGTTTAGGTGTAATTGGGTTATTAGACAATGGGAAAACTGAGTCTTCATGACTTGGGCAATAATTATTTCTACCAGCCAACAATCTCATAGAAAGACCCAAACTTTAATGATTAAATAATTAAATAATTTCCTTTATTTCTTTCTTTATTATTTCCTTTATCATATACCACATTTCAGAGTCTCCCAAATGTTTTCGGTAGCCATTTCGCAGATGCTGCCTTTAATTCCAGGGTTGCCAGATCCCACGAAAGAAAAAGTTCCAGGTCTATGGCAACAAGCCGAAAAGAAGCAAAGTCTCTTACAATAAGCAGACCTGGCAACCATGTTTGATTCCTTTATCCACTTCTGGACTTTGTGTACGTGCATTTGCAGACTAAGAAAACTGATTGAAATCAGAGTAAGATAAATGTGTGCCATGAAATCACATTACTAAACGAAAATACAGCTTTTTATCCGATTTTCTAGGCCTTTTTCTGGTCTGAGAAATCAGACTGTGCTGTTTACATGGCCACTTGATTAATTAGATGTTACAGAAATGTGATTTTGATCGAAACACACTCACTGACATGGTAGTATCAGTACGATTGTCTGGTAGTTCCTTTGTATTGCTGGACTGGGTAGATGGGGTTGACGAATTGCACAAAGCAACTGAACACCCACAAACTATCCGTATGCCACCCATATAGAAAGTGTATTATATTATTAAATTAATGGGCAAAGAGGAACAATGTTATACCATAAAACATCGTTGTGCCACTCTTGCAATCCTGAAAGCAAAAAGCTGAGTTAAAACATGAGAAAAAATGTCTTAATGCTGTCTTGCCTAACCTCCCCTGGTCCCAGACGAGCTGAAAGCCACCATCGGGACTCAAAGCAACTAGAGGCCTTGCTTACGTTGCCAAATGTTCATATTTATGATGACAAATGAATCCACCATTGGGAGAACACTGAACAACAATTGTGTGCATGGCAGGGTTGCAAGAAGAAAGCCATTACTTTTCATAAAGAACATTTTTGGCCATCATATGGCACATGAACAAGCCACCCCATGTCCCCAAGCTGGTGACCCAAACGCATTAGCTTATTTCTTCTTTGTTCCCCAAAAACAAACATCCCAAAGACTAAGGACATACAGGTTGATTTAAAGAGAGGCCTTTACTAAATATGAAAGCGAAGACAACATGCTGTTACTAATTTACTGTATCTACAGGACCATTACAGTACTGCAGTGGTATTGTTCTTTATCAGTGTTTACCAAAATTTTTCCTTTTTGCAAATAAGTATATTGTCAAGCGTCCCACTGCGACACACATGTCCATGTCTTTCATACTCCACTGGAATTTATTTGACACTTCTGCAACTTCTTTTGGATAAAACAAAGCGGCAAATTACCTTTACAGTGCAGTTTTACAGATGACATTGTGTATATTAAATTCTTTCCTGCTCAGATATCCCTTATTCCTACAGTAGTTCCCCTCACTTTGGGAACCACTATTCTATACCATATGTATTTCAGCTACAGTTCCTTTTAATCCTTTTCAACTGGATTTAGTTCAGATGATTTTGAAGGCTGGATCAGATTCTTCCTTAAAACTTCCTTAGATGCCTAACTGACATATTAAACATAAGAACACCTTTTTGGCATGCTGGCTTTATTTCTCCAAAACAATTTACACAGCACTGTTTACAGTGTGTGTGATATGGGCATAATTCAGAATGTGGCCATTTGTGATATTACATTAGTCTAGGGGCATAAGCTATTGACAATAAATCTTGCATGGTTTTTGGTACATTCGAGCTTATGTTCTGCTATAATGCACTGACATAGTCATTTTTGTCTGCATTGGGGCATAATTTGTGCTGAATCCTGCCAAAATTAGATCCCGTACTATCTTGTATGTGTTGCAGAACTTATTTATGTGTATACAGTACCTCTGCATTTTAATGTGTGTAAGTGATTACACTATTAGAGTAAAACATGTATTGGGGGGAACCTGTACAATTTAAAATAGGCACTAGTTACCCGGTTGTCCTGTCTCTAGCCTGGATACAACAAAATATAGTGGGGAATGGAGGCAAACAGGTTCAGTTTGGTATCCTGTGGCACATTTGCCCAAGATGTTGCAGCTGGGCCTGTATCACATGTGTTACATCTACACTTGATTGGCGATAAATCTGGTTACTGGACAGGCCAAGTAATTGATGTAATCTGGAAAACCCTTGTGTGGGAGAGTATCATCTTGCTGAAAAAGCAGGTGGCCACAGGATGTCCAGCACATATCGCTGATTTGTTAGTGTCCCTTTTATTATGCCTAAGACTGTCACATGTGATGGCACCCCAGATCATCACACCAGAAGCTGGTGAAGTATGTGCGAAAGGATTGATTATGTAGTCTGTAAGAATAGTTGTATGCTTTGCTCAAGTAACATTCTTTCTTGTGGCCTAAACCCCACGTTCTCTTCTGACCCTGGACAACACCTTATATGGTAAACTATGTGGTCACCTCTGACCACCTCCTTGGATGTAGGAGGTAACGTGGTCCTGTTCTTTGTCTCTTATCTTTTCGACATCTCTCTGTATAGATACTGTTTGTATGGAACTATGAGTTGAGGAGTAGTGATTAAACCAAAACTGATTCTACCAGTCTGGTTCTCTCTACTAACTGCTCCCCAGCGCTGAGGTGTATGCTCGATCAACATAAGGAAAAAGCAAGTTGCGAGGCCATGACGAATAGCAACAATTCTTACAGTTGCTGTGTACTGTAAAGAAAAAGGACGTCTCTCTAAAGTTTATAAAAATGGTCAAGCTTTATTCCATGCAGTATCAAAGTACAAGAGTGTACTGAGGATTCAGGGGAGCAAGACTGATCACCCGGTACCAGAATAACACACCATATCCATATATACATTTGGAAGTCGTGGTCCTTCCTAAGCTCCTCCTGTAATGGGTGTGGGTGAAGTGTTTATACTGTCGTTATCAGAATCTAAATAGATATTGAATTCACACCTGTCTGTCTAGGTCAATTCCCCTTTGTCTATGATGGCCGTTGCCCACTTACTATGCAATCAAGTAGTTCCTGTCTCTCCGTCTCTTAGGAAGGGCTTTGGTAGCCCTATATAACTGTATTTATACAGTTACGTACAATTCTGTACAGTCCCAGAAAGTTATAAATAATTCTGGACAGTTCTAGAAACTTCTTGTTCTCACAATTACAGAAGTTTCTTGAAGTCTCTTGAAATATCTCGAATATTCTTAAAAATAGATACATTTCTAAATATCATTGTGCTTACCACAAAAGCAATGCTTATAGGGAATAATAACTTTTTCTATTAATTTAGTTCACAAACAATTAGGAAAACACACTTACAATTACAATTATTTTTAAAATTGTTACATTGTGAATTATCAAAATATTGCGCTTATATTTTGCGTTGTGTCATGGTCAGACTATTACTATTCCTTCCCATCCTCTATCTTCGTGTTATCCTCCCACCACCAAAGGTAGGAGTTGTACAGTCTGATGGTCATGAGGGACAAAGGGGTCTGTTGGTTCCGCACTAAACATAATACATAATATACAAAATAAACATAATAAACTAATAAAAAATAATAAACATGTTTAAATTGAAAGTATACAAAAATAGCTCCAGGTCTCTAAAATGTAGCTGAAATAAGGCTGAAATCAATCTTTTTTGGGGTTTAATTTGCTGAACTGCTCTGCACTTCCTTGCTGTATTGATGCTTCTTAGAAACATGTTCCCTCTTAGTGGATTTGATGTGTGAAGCAGAGTTAGATTGGTCCATTACATGCCTAATTAACCACACTGAGTGTGTATAACGGGAAAAAGTGAAACACCTGCTCAGGCCTCATCAATGAACTGCAAATGATTTAGATTAAAAGAAACAGCAGGAGGAAAATCTTAGAGATGATTAAATACAAGGATTAGAGAGGAGTCCGATCTCATACTATATCTTTTACATTTACATTTTGTCATTTAGCAGAGCGACTTACAATTCATATGGTCTTACAATCCAAGCAATTGTGGGTTAAGGGCCTTGCACAGGGACCCTGTGGTAGCTTGGCAGAGGTGTCAGGCTTCAGATTGGTTTAACTAACATATTGTTTGTGTGAAGATCTGTAAATGTTGTAACCTTGAAGACAGTACCAACAATAATAATCTTAATGTTAATCGGGAGTGGTGTAACGGGCCTCGAATAATCCGTGATCCGTACGGATTACACCCCACGGATCGGTACATGAGTGAATGGCGGAACAGTTGCCAAAAGTTTGACCATGACATTATGGAATGCAGTTTTAGTAATTATTATATAGTTGAAGTAATAATTTTCCAAACCTCGAAACAGATATAAAGATATGTAAAGATATACTCAAAGACGCCATGTCACATGATTGCAGCGCGTTTTAAACAGTTATACTAAAGTTATCATGGCTACTGGAGCGGAGGAACTTGAAAAGCCACTCGTATCATTTAAATCACATATGTGGGAGCATTTTGGTTTCCCTGTAACATACTGTATGCTGATAGTGGAGAACGGGTGGCAGACAAAACCGTTACAGTTTGTAAGCACTGAGGCAATAGAAAGCAATTTGACCATGGAGTACATGGAGTATGGCCACACATTTAAAGCGGTATCACTCAGGTATGTCAGCGACGAAACAAGTAGCCAAGACACACTAACCACATTCTTACCACGGCATTTAGGCAGCCCTTTGCTACTGAATCGGAGCTGGCTAAGACTATTACCAAATCTATTGGGATGTTTATACAGTGGGTGCTGTAAATGTTTCACTATTAGTTTCATTGCAGTCATTTGGTAAGTAGAAATGGACATTTTGTGAGTAAAATTTGAGTGTCACAGCAAAGGGTCTGAATACTTATGACCATGTGATACTTCAGGTTTTCTTTTTTAATAAATTTGCCAAAAATTCTACATGTCTTTTTCTGTCAAGATGGGATGCTGAGTGTACACTAATGCTGAAGGTCCTGCGTTCAATTCCAGGGAAGCAGCCTGGGTCCTTTCTGTGTAGAGTCTGCATGTCCTCCCTGTGTCTGTGTGGGTTTCTTTTCACAGTCCAAAGACATGCATATTGTATTAATAGGTGTCTCTAAACTGATTCTTAGTATGTGATTTTGTGTGTGCGCGTGCACCTTATGATGGGTTGGCGCCCCATTTAGAGTTGTTCCTGCCCTTGCGGCCAGAGTTTCCGGGTGGGCACCGGCTGGCCCACAATCATGTTTGGATTATGCGGAGATAAGATAAGATAATGGATGAATGGATGGGAGTTTGAATCTTGGAAAGATTGGATCAGTTGGAAATTGCGAAAAGTAACATTGCATTGGTAATAAAAGGCTTTAAAGCACCAAATCGGAATTCTTGATCTAATTCACCTGAAAACAGTTAACAGTAACGCAAATAACCACTCGGTACAACTAAGGTATCCAGAAGAACTTTCTCTGAACAAACAGCATGTCAGACCTTGAAGCAGATGGGCCACAGCAGCAGAAGATCACACCAAGAACCCGCAACAGACCAGCTGAGGCTACAATTCATATTGGCACAAAATTGGACAAATAGAAGCTGAAAAAAATGTTGTGTGGTCTGACGACAATTCAGATGTGGGACGGGTATTTAATTTTCTATCCATTTAATTTCATTTTCTACCCATTTCATTCTTATTCCTCTGATGTCTGTACATATTCTGGACAGCTTGATGCAGCAGAATAAATTTACCCTCAGTTATTTTATAAGTACTGACACCTTGGTGAGCATCGGGTACCTGTGTAGAGTCAGCACAAAACAATATAAGATGCTCTGACCCCCACCCCTGTGCAAACCCTGTAACATCATGTGAGTGCAAGACTGAAGGCATAAAACACTAAGCAGATACAGATTATAAAGATTTATACTTTTTTACTGTCACTAATAATAACTAGCATATTAATACATTGCATGTTGATATTACTACAATGGTTTTATTTTATTTATTTATTTTTTTAACTCAACCCCATTGCTTTTGATTGAAATTTATTTTTCCCAGTTGGAACCTCTAGAAATCCCTTTAGTAATCCCATTTATTTTTTGGTGCTTCTTTACCCTTTTTTACCATCATAACCTTTGGAAAATAAAATTAGTAATAATCTTTGCATTTTTTAAAGCAAAGACTTAATAATGGCTACAGCTGAGTTTATAAAATTTAAATATTGCCGTTTTATTTGCCAAGTGGCAAAGCAAGAAAAAAAAAATGTGTCGATAGTGTGTTGTGGTAGTGAAAATGTTCACTTTTTTAAAAGAAAAAAATGGATATACCAAATTCGGATGTTAAAGATTCTGAATCCATTAACAAATGTCAATAATCGAGCACAGTCACTAACTGAGCTCTGTAACGCGAGCGTATAAATGCCGGAACCAGACGCAGCGTACAGAGACAAAACTGGCATTTATTGGAGTAATCAACAGGCAGAATCAGCATCAAACAGTCCAGGATCATACACAAAAAGGCAATAAGTGATCGGCAGATATAATCCAATAAGAGCAAGATGAAACTGGAAGCACAGTAAGTCAGCGATAATCCACAACAGTATAAAGCGCTTAAAAACGAGGTGAGAGCCACGAGACTTAGCAGAGAGCTAAAGTGAAGGAGAGAACCAATAAGGAACAGATGTGTGTGATCAGAAGGACGGTAATGAGGAGAGTGTGATAGGCTGGGTTTGATCGCCTGAGCAGTCCCTATGCGTGATAAGCTCATTTACACTGTCCCTCGTTGGTATTATTTCATTCCATCCTGTGTTCTATATTCAGTGCTGTTATTTATAAGAAGTAATTCAGCATTTTGACCTTTTCTTTCTGAAGATGATAATTAGTTATTTTTTACTCTGCAAAGCTGAATTTGTGTTCTACGTCATTAATGTATTTGTTTGATCCTCACGATTTTGATTCTATGCTCAGAAATGTTGACCTCATTTACTTACATAAAAGTATAAAAACTGTATAGAAAAAAAACGAATCAAGATGCATCTATAATCGTTGCTCTCTGAATCGTAGTCGAATTGAATCGTGAGGTGCTTAGAGATTCCCACCCCTACCAAAGATAGTCTGTGAGTATTAGATGCATTTTAAAATACATATCAATGAATATATTTTTTTTTTTGTCAAATGCATCTGAAAGGATGCTGAATAAACTTACTCTGAGATTAAATTACTTACATTTCCACATTCAGTATTCTTTTCTCTCACTGGCTGACATGTGCTCCCCTTTCAGTCTTTGCTTCCATGGTTACATAATCAACAAGTGTTACCTTCAAATAATTGGCTACAGAAATTATAGGCTGTTGAGGTAATGATGGTAATGTAGCAGACCAAAGTACACTATTCTTGCAAAACGCAAGATGCAAACGTATAGATATGACCAAACAACTGAGTTTTTCCTTTCCGCTGTCAACTCTGGCTTGCTCATTTGGAAGCAAGCCAGCTTTTGTCCAGCTTCTTTGAGATGCTGTTAATAGTACATCCATGTCCCATGACTTAAACCCCTTTAAAACCCATGGGAAGAATAATTCTCAAATGGAGTGCAGTTTCTTTTGCTTCTTTGCGATTGTCTTTAAGACGCCCTCTGGTTTTCAGGGACTGTATAAAGTTACATTGATTATTGAGAAAGATCTGGAACACCTCTCGCGGCTGCTCGGCTCCAAGTAATGCAAAGTGTCACCTGCAAAAAAATGAAGGAGCTTGGAGAAGGGAGAAGAAGTAACACACCGGAGCAGGTGTCACTGTGTGCAAACATTTCATAGATGCTCTTATCACGATTGACTTTCAACTGATACAGTGTATAATCCGAGCATTTGTGGGTTTAGGATTTTTGTGGCATCTTGGCAGTGCTAGGACCCAAACCCTCAACCTTCTGTATTTTAAGCAATAATTATCAGTCAGTACCGTATTATCCAACGCTATCCCATGCCCGGTACCCGAGCAGTGTTCAGACTTTCAAACATCTGCTCCATCGTGGATAATTCACACAGATGTAAAATTACACACTGCTGTTCAAACTGATGTCACATCCAAATGTTTAGAGCCCAGCTGTCCCAAGCATCCAAATACCGCATCTGCGAATTTGAACGTCATAAATAATAACTACATTCACACTGATCAATAATTGGAGAAGTGCCTTCAGTCTGGACTGTAATCTCTGTGGTAGAAGAAGAGCTGGAGGATGGGGCAGAGTCATTATGTACAGTATACGTACTGTATTATTATTCTTATTGAGATATATCGTTCCATCTTGGCAAGTTTTCTAAATTGATATCGTAATATTGTTTGTATTCTAAAAAAAGGCTCTTTTTTCCAGATTATACTGCACAGGTTTATAATTAATAAGTGCTATAGTAAAGTACGGTTCCAGGTATAGTAGTAATAGACACTGCCTTATGAATTAAACTTGTAATTTCAGACCTGTTACAACAGTCAAATGTTTACTAAATATTAAAATTAAACTAATGCTTTTTGTGAAAAACAAGCTTCGTTATGTCATGGCAGGCTAAAACATTCATAAACCCTGCTTAGTGTAGTGCTATACTGCTCACAAAAAGTAATCAAATAAAATTTCCCATAATGAATAACAACCTAGTTTTGTGATCAGTGTAATAAAGTAATGATAATGTAATGATTGTTTAAAGGTTATGGTCTAAGCCAGACTCTATCATGGTATGGGGTCAAGTACGGACCCTTGATAAAGGTCATTTACACTTCTGTGATGCAGCATTAATACAGAAAAATACTGATATTTCAGAGACACATAAGCTACTTTCAAGACGACATCTTTTCCAGGGACGTCCATGCATTTTATAACAAGACAAATCAGAAAAAAAGTTAGGACTGAAATTCTGGATGTAAATCTCTTCCAGTCTTTCTTTAAGGAACATTATTTTTAAACATTTAAATATTTTTTCCCCGTGAAGTCTTTCCTGAATGCTGATTTTGTACCCAATCATGATTATAGTCACCTGTTTGAAATCACATCATTATTTATCATTTTGAATTCAATACTAGCTCTAAATTGCTGCTGTCCCAATTTCTTTTTGGAATGTGTTGGAGGCCGGAATTGTAAGAATAGATGTTAATTTATTAACGCTTGAAATAAGACAACATCAAATACCTCAGGGTTCGTACTGTTTACAATTAAAGTCAAAGTAAATGTAAGGCTATTCTTTAATTTGCATTTTCCATACTGCCCCATGTTTTTCTGATTTGTTGTTGTAGCTTATACAGGTTAGGGATAAAGAACCCTATCCCAGAATTCACTGGGTGCAGATTAAGGGCTCAGGAGGAATTGCTGTTGCAGCACTGAGGGAAAACTGCAGATACTGCACTACATACTTTATATGAAATAAAATTATTTAAGTCAATAAAGTCAAGATATATAGTATTAATGTAAAGGTTTTATTTTGACATTTCCTGCAGCTGTGTATCTGCACTTTTGAAATATTGATTAATTCAGCTATGAAATGTAGTTTTATTTTTCTTCCACCTGAAGGAAAGGAGGAAGGGCAGTTAAGGAGGAAGATGAGAATAAACGAGCGCCAGCAGCTCATCCATCACATGTTCACATCACTGAAAGGTTAACATGATAAGTTCTGACAAGTCTGCCTGCCAGGCTCTGTCTCTCTCTTACACACGCACACACAGAACAGACAAGTGAATCTGGAGGTTTTATTATTAGACCATTTTATATGTAGTACTGTGCAAAAGTTTTATGCCACCAGTACACTGGATAGACTATTGACTTAATCATGTTATATTTACCAAATTTAATTAAATGCAGCATTGAATAACTAAAAACAATCAGAGAAAAACAGTGGTGAGCATTTAGTCTGTAGT
The DNA here is from genome assembly GCA_033117975.1 of Parotocinclus spilosoma. Classification (NCBI taxonomy): domain Eukaryota; kingdom Metazoa; phylum Chordata; class Actinopteri; order Siluriformes; family Loricariidae; genus Parotocinclus; species Parotocinclus spilosoma. The sequence goes on along the minus strand of JAVSBV010179431.1, from coordinate 343 downwards.
CTCTCACTTGAGCAATGTCATCATCTGGCAGCTTTATCAGAACGCCATGTTAACCCGTGGACAGTCCAAAGATGCTTGATCAGACTTGGTCTTTTTTGAAGGGTAAACCACGGTGTGACAAATAAAAAACGTTTTTGCATATATACATGGCTCACAAAAAATTATTATTTTGAAGTATCCCCTATTTCTTATTATTATGGGGGGAAAAAACCTACTTGGCCCTGTGTAAAAAAGTGATTGCCCCCCTTTGTTAAACGTACTATGCTTGTGGTTTATCACACCTGAGTACATTGTCTCTAGCCACACCCAGGCCTGATTATTGCCACACCTGTTCTCAATCAAG
>JAVSBV010179421.1:0-13328 GCA_033117975.1 Parotocinclus spilosoma | reverse complement strand
CAGGCAGGGTACACGGATTCCTGCTAGTCTTCCTCATAGGGGCTTTCTTTGGACCATCCAAGGAGGAGATTATTATTATTATCTTGGTTTTCACAAAGTTTCCTTTATCACCTTTAGTGATGGCAATTTGTATTACTCTAAATTGTGAAGAGTGTTCAGATAAATTTGTAATTAATTGCAAAATCATTCCCTGCCATGAAAATGACCTCATCACAAAAAATATTGCATTAAATCCACTGTATTTCAACACCACTAAACGGCCTTGCTATCATCATTTCAGTGATGATCTCGTTAGCTCAGGAGAAACAGTTGATTAGAAGAACAAACTGGCTGCATTAAAAGGGTATTGGTGCGTTCAAGTTTTTTTTAACCATGATTACTTACAAGGAAACACATGCCGTCATCATTGCATTTCATCAAAATGGTTTCACAGGCAAGGAGATTGCTGCCTAAAGATGATGCAGCTATGAAATCGGTTTCACCACCAGTGCAGAGCTTGGTCAGGAATGGCAAAGAGTATGCGTGAGAGCATCTGGATACACAGTGAAATGAAGACTTTTATATCATGGCTTTGTGTCAAGAAGGGGGCTTCATCAGTCTCTGCAGCCCAATCCCTACACTTCCTGCAGCATGTCAGCCTGTCTTTGATAATCTTTCTTGGAAAAAATGGCTTAATTAGTCCTGTTCTTTTTTCCAAGTAATATTATCAAGGACAGACTGACATTCTGTGGGAAGTAGAGGGATTGGACTGCAGACCTATGAAACCCCCTTCGGACTGTTTGGGAAGTGGAAAAATGATTGTCTGGAGAAGAAAAGGTGAGAGCCACCATGAGTTTTGTGTCAAGCAAACAGTGAAGTATCCTGAGACCGTTCATGTGTGAGGTAGCTTTTTTTCAGAAAATCATGTGCGTTATGTACCTAATTTGCACTTATTACTTGTATTAATTGCACCTGTTTGAACTCGTTATCTATATAAAACACACCTGTCCACACACAATCAATCACACTCCGACCTCTGCGCTATGCCCAAGACCAAAGTGCTGTCTAAGGACACCAGGGACAAAATTGCAGACCTGCATAAAGGCCAATTTACAGGACAATTGGTAAGCAGCTTGGGCAAAACTGTTGGGGCAATTATTTGAAAATGGAGGAAACACAATATGACTGTCAATCTTCCTTAGTCTGGGCTTCCATGCTTGTTACCTTGTCAACCCAGAACTACACAGGAGGTCCTGGTCAATGACCTGATGAAAGCTGGTACCACAGTCTCAAAGATGACTGTAACACACCACGCCATTATGCCAGAAAATGTCCAGGCTCGTTTGAAGTTCACCAATGACTATCTGGATGATCCAGAAAAGGCATGGGATTAACCCAAAATAAAACTTTTTTTTATTAACTCCACTTGCTGTAATTAATAAGTGTATATCCTTGAGGCTATATTATTGTAATGCTCTATAGCATGTGCTACTGTTACTAACTGTAAATAAGCTCCATTGAGTTCAAAATGTAGCAATGTTTGAGTGCTTTGTCTGAAACTGATACAGTGTTTTATCCTGTTCTGTCAGTTCTGTACTGGTTAGATTTCACATTGATTGCAGAATATTTCTGTTGGCCCGACCTCAAAGTTTCTGAGAGAACTTGCACATCTACTTTGTTTGTGAAGTGTGGGTTGAAATGAAAATTTATGATGGGGTATAACCTCCCAACTTTTGTTTCTTATTCAGAGACACTCCCAAACTCTTGTTTTCTTGTATTTGTCATTCATTTATGTTTCATTTCATTGATTCTCTCCATAATTATACTGTCTACCTATGCTCTTCTAAGTTTAGAAGAGATTCTGATTTTTCAGTCGGACCTATTCTGAAAGCCTCTGAGGCTTTAATGTCACCAAATTATGTGATTAGCAGATGTCTGTCTGTCTTTTAGGCATGGATCTTAGCAGTCAGGTTAATGGCTGCCTGGTTACGTGCTCTGCTGACAGACATGTGAAGATCTGGGACATCCTAGGAAACAAACCCAACCTAATTCACACAAGAGATATGAAAATGGTAAAATTGCACAACTCGCTCACCCATTTTGGTAATGTGTGTTACAAACATTTAGACTTAAAATGCTAACACAGTTGATCAAACTGGTCACAAAAAATTGTAAGATTTAATGTTTCTGTTGGTGAAGTAAATTACATGTTGAGTGTTTTTCCTCTCTATTAGGGTGTACTGTTCTGTACAGCTTGTTGTCCTGACCTGCCATTTGTTTACGCATTTGGAGGACAGAAGGATGGATTACGTTTATGGGACATTGCTGAAGTAGCAGCTGGTAAGCATAACTCTTAACTTTAAACTTAAAAATACTTATCTGTGATCAAACGATTGTCGATTCATACAAAATGTACACTTTACAACAAAGATGTAAATATAAAGATGTACATTTGCAGCAGTACCACTATCCTCCAACCGACAAACTGTTGGGGGAAAAAAATCTACTATTTGTAGACATAATGAATAGGGCAAAATTTTAGACACCACTAGATAGCCTAGTTAAATTTGTTTGAGATTATACTCTGCTGCCATGCTGAACACTTCAGCAGTACCACCACTAAACATGCCTGTCACCAAACACTAGCCTGTGTTGTGGACAGTGCGATTGAATACAGCTTGGTCTAGCCCATTTTCATGTATAGGATGCTCCTTTAGAAATATTTTGCCTTTTAAACCATTGTTTGAAAGTTTATTTGTGGTTGTATTTATCAGAGAAAAATTGATGCATCTTCAATTAAAGTACAGAATGTCTGATGTAAAAGTTGTTAGGTTTTTTTGTTGCAATTATATTTGAATAATATCTTTCAATTCACTTTTTCCTCCAGTGAAAGAAGCTTTTGGCAGACGGGAGTGCTTGGTGACTAACTGTGTCAATAAGCTGTAGGAGTGCAGTTAGTTGAAAGTCCAAAAATAACTCACTAAGGAGGAGTTGTTGGAATGAAATTAAACTTTATATGTGTGAATCAAAACATGATCTAGTGGTATTTGGTTCTCGACTACCTCGTGCACACACACACACACTCGGTGGGGAAAACAAAGTGTTTGACACGCTGCCGATTTTGCATGTTTTACCACCTACAAAGAATGGAGAGGTCTGTAATTATTATTATATCTACACCAATCGTGAGAGACAGATTCTAAGTTTAAAAATATCCAGAAAATCCCATTGTATGATTTTTAAAAAATAATTAATTTACATTTTGCATGAAATAAGTATTTAATCACCTACCAACCAGCAAGCTTTAAGAAAGCCTCCAATTTTGCATTCATTACCTATATTAATTGCACCGGTTTGAACTCTTTTTGGTACCTGTATAAAAGATGCCTGTCCACACATTCAATCAATCACACTCCAACCTCTTCGCCATGCCCAAAACCAAAGAACTGTCTAAGGACACAAAATTGTAGACCTGCACAAGACTGGACAGCTTGGTAAGAAGACAACAACTGTTGGTGCAATTATTTGACAAACATGTTGTTTCTTTAATTTTCTATCTTCCTCAGCCGTGGGCTTCATACAAGATCTCACCTCATGGGGTAAGGATGATTCTGAGTAAAATCAACCCAGAACTACACAGGAGGACATAAAGAGAGCTTAGTATTAGTAACACACTATACTGTGATGGATTAATATCCTGAAGGGCACGCGAGGTCCTCCTGCTCACCCAAGCAAATGCCCAGGCCAATGACTATCTGTATGGTCCAGAGGAGGCATGGGAGAAGTTTGTGGTCAGATGAGAACAAAATAGAGCTTTTGTGTATGAAATCCGATCGTTGTGTTTCGAGGAAGAAGAATGATGAGTACACATTAGAGGGTGACACGGGAGTAAATAATCATTCATGTCCCATCCCACTCCCACAGAAAATAATCTTGTCCCATCCCACTCCCAGGTCGAAATAAAAAAAAAAAACTGTCCTGTCCCACTCCTGGTGAAATGACTCCCGCTCCTGTACCACTCCCATTTTTCCTACATATTGTAGTTTTTAGGCAATACAATTAAATTTAATCTTATCCCCATTCTTCTTAAAATTAGTTTGTGTTCTGCAGTTTTATTTCAAAACATAAATAATACATGGCCTGTGGTCTCTCTAGTTTTTCCTATGAAGGACCAGCTGCTAAGTCCCTGTTAAATTAACCCAAACATAACAAAGTTTCATTTTACTCATTTATTGAGCAATTATTTCCTTAAAACATTAGGCATTAATTTGCCTAAAGAAAAAACTGCACAAAGTAAATAAACAAACTAATAAATGTGCATAAAAGCATTACTTTCACAATTCACTTACTGTGCCTGAGTTTTGTATAAAGAAAAAGGGCTTCATGCTTTATACATCAGTCGTTACTTCTGTCTTTGCGTTGCAAATCAAGTTTATGACATCAGTTTCTGAGCTTGGCTGCGTCCGAAATCGCATACTTTGTATTCGGATACACTACATGCTCTCGCCTACTGCTTTCGCGTACTGTATAGTATGGACGTATACGATTTCGGACGCAGGCCTGGTGTTTACTCCCTTCATTGCTGCTGCTCTATGAATTTCAGCCGGAAGCTGCGGCCGAAGGCACAGTTGGCTTCTGGGCCGTGTAATTCTTTAAAATTGCGCTACTGTAGATTTCTTAAAAGAAAAAAAATGGCGGAGCCTATTCTATGGTTGTCTTTTTTCTAATTTATTGGTTCCCGCTCCCGTCTGCTCCCGTTAACTTTTTATCCTGTACCGTCCCAATCACGTGAGTAGTAGTTAAGTTGAATCCTGCGGGAATCACGTGACCCGTGAGATTCCCGTAAAAATGTCAGCCTCTAGTACACATGAAGCATGGGGGTGGAAACGTATTAAAAGTGCTTTTTAGCAAAGAACGACTGCACTATATTTGAAGATAAGGTGTAAGGTTTAAGAACTGGTATTTTAGAATTATTTTAATAAGGTTTGTTGAGTTACTGGTTGAGGTGTTCAAGTATTTTAGAATAATATATTTTAGATTGTGGAATAAGGTTGTTTCTGTAGTTAATTTGGAGATGCCAATTAACCTAGCACGCATGTCTTTAGACTGTGAGAGAATACCAGAGTACCCAGAGTAAACTTACACAGACATGCAGACTCCAAGGCGCTCCACCCGGAGATTGAATCATGGGACCTTCTTATTGTGAGGCAAGCGGTGCTACCCACCAAGCCATCGTGTTTTTAAACATTTACATTTATGGCATTTAGCCTTATCCATAGCGACTTACAACTCAAACATTCAGCGTGAGTGTATAACCATGTATTAAAAGATATAAGTGATTCATTAAGACAACTGAAAAGTACCATGATTTTTTTTGTCAATTATATTTTGATTTGTTCACCAGATAAGCTAACTGTCACAACAAATATATTACAGCTCTTAGGTGTTTGGCAGAGAAAAACAAAGCATCTCTTAAAAAACTGGTTATAGTGCAGATTGGATCGAGTTCTATAAGGCAAAAGTGAAGCCTCTTCAGAAAATGATGAAGCAGGTAAGCCACACTTAACTAAATGTGCACTTGCCGTAGACAGATGAAGCAGAAATGACATTCTAATGTGGCCCTGTGTACCGTGCCAGCACAAAACACAAGCCAAGACTGTCTTTTGGGGTTTTTATTCTGGCATATATTGATTTGCAAACGATAAATTAAAAGTCAATAAAATAGCTTAGGTTTATTAGGTTTATTATTATGAATAGGTTTATTATTTACCCCAGCAGACCCCACTTCCGTAACAAACGTTACAACCGTTAAGCACCTTGTAATCCCTATTTAATACACGCATCCCGAAGCTAGGTGGCGAAAAAGGTGGAGACTTAAAGCAATACGCTTTTTTTGTACCCTCTGCATACCGCTGGGCTACACTAAAATATAAAGCAGGAGTTGCAACAATCTATTTAAATTGGTATTCCATATGATGGGTCATTTTGCTACTGCAGTGCTGATGTAAAATTCAGATATACAGGGTAAGAGACATCCAGTAGCCTACTACTAATGTAAATTGTCAGAGGTGGAGTTAGCCCTGCCACTGTGTTACAGAGGGATTTTGATGTATGAAAAGGCTAGCAGTGTAATTATGGGGTATCCACTGGAAATTATAACACACCATAAAATAGCATGAATTGGTAAAAAAGTAAGTAAATTTGTACCAGCAAGGCAATGGATTAAACCTGAAGGTTTCCTGATTCCTAGGTGTTGATAGCGTTTTCAGGTCTTCACCAAGCCAAGGTACAGTCAAGCGACAGAGATCTTATGACAACAGACAAGGTCAGTATTTACTGAATGGATTATTTCTTGTATTATAACCAACAGAGATTTATTAACTATAGCAATGAAACCTTGACAGCTCTAGGAGTAGGAACGCCACAAGTAGCATGAAAAAATAGAAAGTTACAATGTGTAACAATACAACACCAAATGCATCAAATGGAAACTTTGCAACATGAGGTGACAACAAATGCAGGGAGTGACTGAGGATGGTTCTTCAATATGTTTGGAGATTGACCTAATACATTGGAAAACTAGGAGTAATTACAAAGGTAGCAATTATCGTCTTGGGAATTGTTTTTTGTGTCTGCGTTCCAGTAATGAGCAAAGCTCATTGACAAATGATTCATTTGACCTCTGAAAATAACAACGCAGTTCATTGTCAATTTCCTTATTTAATATATTGTGGTGGACACATATTTAAATTTCACTCCAGAATGCCCGGAGCTCTGATTGTGAAAGGAGTTCCCGGAAGGAAGGAGGGTCTAAGTTTGAGCGGGAAGAGTTCACATTTTCCACTCTGGAAGTTAAGGGAGTTTGTATTTAGCTGGAGAGAAAAAGAATAAAGCTAAGAATTCATATGTTGATCCGTGTCTCCTTTTTAATCGGCTCATACAATATAATATATATATATAATATTTGAAAGTTTTTTTTCTAATTTTATCTTAGATAACACTTTAAAACTGAATTAATGTACTTCAATATCTATGTATGTCTAATGTATTTCAATATCTAATATCTGATGCTGAAGATGACCACTCTTATCTACCTGGATGGTGGGATGTCTCTCCTCTTCTTTTCGTTTCTGCAGCTCCTTGTTTTCAGCTGCATGTTTTTTCATGTGTTTGTACAGGTTTGTCGTGTTTCCATTGTATTTTACAGCCTTGTCGCAAACTGTACACCTTGCTGTATTTTCATTAGGGGGAGGGGAGGGAGAGGGTGCGCTGCTCCGTGCTGCACTGACAGAGAGTAGACTTTGATGATTCCGCGTGCGCAGCAGTCAGTGCGGGAGAAAAAAAGCTTGAGTATTGATCTTTTTACACGAGTATTGATCAATATCAATACCAGCGTTGGTATCGATATTATCGATATTTGGATCGATCCGCCCACCTCTATCCATAAGTATAATTCAGAATGTGATGGGTCCGACCCACCACTGTAAGCAGAATTTAGATCTAATATTAGCATTTGGTATCAATAAAGATGACCTAGATGTTTTGCTACTAAGTTAATTTCTGATCACTATCTCTTAGATCTGCCTACTCCCTTGGTATGGCACCAAGCATACTATTACTTTTGATACTCCAGCTATGTTTGTTAATAACCTATTGAGCCAGTTCCTCTTGATCCTCTAGTTCCAGTTCCTCTAACTTTTAGTTAGATTTAGGCTGGGATGCATGGCTCGGTTGGCTCTTGCCTTTTGGCTGTGTTACCTTCTGGTTCTTCCACTTCTAGTTATGCTGCTATAGTTAATGCTGCCGGAGTCTCATGCTGCGTATGGCATCAGTGATTGTTAATAGATTCTGTGCTGCATTTAGTAACTACATTTTCTCTTTTCTCTCCGAGCTAATGCTCCAGTAACTGTTCCAGCACCTCACACTAAGATGTTCCTCCGCCTCAACATCACTCTACTGGTCTTCATCAGTAGAAACCAGTCCCACGATGACCGGGTCCCATCAGAGTGCAGTAAATCCCTCTGTCACTCAGTTATCAGGAGACAATGTGCCTCCAAGGACTTTCCACTGACAACTCAATATCTCAAACCTTTTACATTATTTAATTAAATTGTTATTATTTGCTTAATTTTACAATTAATACAAAATTAACTATTTCGTTTAACATGTAGGCCACCTAAGGAGGATGGGTCCCTTTTTGAGTCTCCCAAGGCTTCTTACTTCTACATTTAGCCAGTTTTCCTTGCTACTAGGCTTGCTCAATTTGGGATTGGCCTTTAAAGATAATATAATATTGTAAAGCATATTTGAGACAATGCTCCATCGTAAAAAGCGCTATATAAATAAATTTGACTTGACTTTACTTGAATATCTGATCATATTTTGATGCAGAAAGTTGTTAAGGTACCACTGTATCACACTCTCTCTCTCTCTCTCTCTCTCTCTCTCTCTCTCTCTCTCTGTCTCTGCCCCCTCACCCCATTGCCATTCTCTCCTCTTTATAACTACCTCAGTCATTGTGTTTAGCTTATAGATTCATGTTTTCTGTTTGTGGTCACCTTGTTTTTCTTTAAATGCATTTGTAGTTTGGTAGTCCAATCCCCTTATATATCTTACCTATATTATGTGGATTTCAGCCACACCATGGATGTCCCTACTAGTATTTTTAGACAGAATTGTCCCCACCAATTATGAGTGAATTGATTTGCATTACCTTTTAAATGAAATCATAGACACATTTGATCATTATGATGAGCCCTCCCAGAGACCACATCCTTAAGACGATGAATTTAACTATTCTAGCATTTGGCTGGCTAAAAAGTAGGGGGCTAGCTAAAGGCTCATACAAATATTGTAATTACTGCCAGACACAGATGAGGCAAGAGCTAATAGGAGATTGGCAATTGTACATTAACAGGTATGTCAGTCCATATCAGCACTGTGGTTGCCTAGCAGTTATGCTATTAGACTCTGGACCAGATGGTCCAGGGTTCAAATCCCACCACTGGCAAGCTGCAGTTGGGCCCTTGAGCAGGACCCTTAACCCACAGCTGCTTGGATTGTAAGATTGTATGTATCACTTGTAAGTCTCTCTGGATAAGTGTATCTACTAAATGCCATAAATGTAAATATGAAGCATGGGTTAAGTTTAGTCCTTCAGATTACTTGCCAATTTTGAGGGTCATAAAACCAAATGCCATTACAGTATATTGAAAGAAATGGTCAGGAGTTACAAAAGCCGAAATATCTGAAGCTTTTGCAGATAATGGAACCTGCCAGTATCCTTTCAGAAGGTCTAACTTGCTGACAAACTTAGCTAAGCCCACATTGTCTATGCAATTATCCATGCGTGGCAAGGGAAATTAATCTGCAACTGTGACTGCATTAACTTTTCTATAATCTGTACAAGTTCTGTATGTACCATCAGGTTTAGACACTAGTAGGCAAGGTGAGCTTCAGGGGCTCGCGCTGGGCTTTGCAAAACGATATAACTTTAGCATATTAATATGACATACACGTGAACTTTTCCTGCGATCAGGAGTATGCACAACATAGTTTGTATCATTAAGCCTGTCCTTTATTAAATAAGGACCTGAAAAACTAGTAGACAGAGATGATCCTGGAACAGGCAATAAAACCAAAACTTGATCACCTATAATAAAATCACGTTTAACAGCATGTTTGTCATGAGTAATCTTCATTTGTGTCTGTGTTTATTTTAAAGCCACATTCGCAATGTCCCACCGAAAATTGCTCACATACTCAGATACTGACTTAGCCAACCACAATCATTCTCTATAAAAGACTCTTGTAATGCCTTCAAAGGGCTACACCCTATATGTCCGAACACAAGCTCTGCTGGGCTAAAAGACAATGATTCTTGTATACTTTCCCTCAAAGCATACAACATGAATGGTACACCCTCATCCCAATCTTTACCAGATTCAAGACAGAACCGTTTTAAGGCAGTTTTTAGTGACTGATGTAGCTGTTCTAGGCCGCCCTGTACAGGGACTAGAAACTATGTGCTGTACCTTCAAAGTTTTCATAACTTGAGCAAACAGCTTGGACATAAAATTTGTGCCTTGATCAGTTTGAACTATTTTGGGTAGACCAAAAGTAGTGAAAAACTTGGTAAGTGCACTGATAACCACAGGAGCAGTAACTTTCCTCAGAGGTATTGCCTCTGGAAAATGAGTGGTCATACACATTATCGTGAGCAAGTACTGATTTCCTAACTTTGTCTTAGGAAGACGGCCAACACAATCCACAAGTACACGTTCAAATGGTTCATTCATTACAGGTATGGGACACAATGGAGCTGGGGGAATTATTTGGTTAGGCTTTCCTGTAACCTGGCAGACATGACATGTGTGACAGTAATCTGCCACATCCTTTTTTAACAAGGGCCAAAAGAAGTACTGTAATACTCTGTTGTATGTTTTAGTAACTCCTAAATGACCTGACCATGGATTATCATGAGCCAAAGTCAGTGCATGTTTTCGATAGCCTGTAGGAGTGGCAATCTGATGAATCAGGATTTTTAACCGATGATCACTTGCGCATTAATAACCCTTCATTTAAATAATATACTGTCTGCTGCTCCAAAAACTTTGGGTCCTCAGTCACCTTAGTGAAATACCTACTCAGGGAAGCATCTGTTTTTTGTGCTTTGATGAGTTCACTACGGCTAAGACAAATATCTACAGCTTCAAACTTCACTGGTGTACACTGAACTAACTGACCTTGAGTAGAAACATTAAGATCAGAGAAAATAGGCATCTCTTCTAAATCACATACCAGAAAAGAGTCAGAAAACAGATCAACATCATCCTGCCATTTATGTGCCTGAGCACGAGTGACAACACATGCAGGGTAAACTTGAGGTGCTTGAATATCTGAATGGGGCCAGACTGGGGTGTCCATAATTTCTAAAACAGGAAAGACCTTTCCGCCTGCGATATCATTTCCTAAAATTATGTGTACGCCTTCCACAGGAAATGCATCACATACTGCCAACTTGAATGGACCCGAAATCAGGTCTGAGGACAACTGGACAGAATGTAAAGGCATTTTTATGTATTCCATACTAAAACCTCTACATACAGCATATGAACCAGTAGAAGAATTAGCTTTGAACGGAAAAACATCAGCTAAAATAAAAGATTGTGCAGCACCTGTATCTCTTAAAATGTTCACTGGAACTTTAACATCATCTTTCTCCAAGCTTACTTGTCCAGATAACATAAAAGGTTGATAGCATGAATCAACAGGCTTCACATCAAAACCCTTATCCATTTCATTCCCATGCTCAAAATCAATTAAGGCCACTGGTCTGGATGAGTTGTTAGGCTGCGGCCTATTTTGCCTGTCAAGTTTTCTTTTTAAACCAAGACAGTTTGCAACAATATGTCCCTGTTTATGACAATAGTAACATACTCGCAAATCAACAGGACGTGGTGGAGAACCACTAACACAAGTGTGTTTACCTCCACCCCCAAAAGCAGGTTCCAGGCTACTAGAACCTGGCTTGAACACTTGGTGATGTGTGAGTATAAGCTCATCAGCTAACACTGCAGCTTGAGCAATGGTGGAAACGGTACGTTCATTTAGATAGACAACAACTTTATCTGGAAGGCAATTTTTAAACTCTTCTAAAAGTATAAGTTCATGAAGTGACTCTAAAGTACATGTCTTGGTTGCATTACACCATTTATCAAAAAGAATGGTCTTCTCCCTTACAAATTCAACATGAGTCTGTGTTACTTGTTTCTTTAGACTTCTAAAACGTTGTCTTCAGGAACAAGTTCATAAGCACGCAAAATTGCTGCCTTCACAACATCATATTGCAGACTATCTTCAATAGAGAGACCAGAGCAAACCTCCTGCGCTTTACCAACTAACTTGCACTGCAATAATAAAGACCTCTTTATGATGTCTTTGGGCCAATCCAATGCCATTGCTATGCGTTCAGATATACTAAAATAGGTGTCCACTTTAACTTCCTGAAAAGTCGGGACTAATGAAATATTTTTACTTCCATCAAATCCAGTAACAGGTGATGTACCAAGATGAGGAAGCATGGAAGGCTGTCTCGGAGGTTAAACAGAAGACTGATTAGGTGGTAGACCAGACACAGAGGAGTCCTGAACAGTATGCCCATGAGGGAAAAAGGATGGTGGAGAAAACTGCATTGCTTTTAGCTCCAATTCACGGAACCGTATCTCCTTCTCATGGTCAAGCTCCAACTTACGAACCGACAGCTTAAACTCAAACTCCTGCTTACGTGCCTCCACCTGGAGACGAGCTAAATGAAACTCCAAAGAAGCATCACCTTTAGGTAACTCCAGAGGTTCTGGAGAGGCAGGATCAAACAAAGGTAGAACAGGCCTTACCTCTTACTCATCTGATGTAAGCCTCTTTGTGTCTGGTTCAGCTGGGCTAACAACATTCACCACCTGAACAAGCGAAGGATCCCCAACTGGTACTACATCCACCTCAGTCTCTGTAAAAGAAGGTGCTTCACAAGTAGTATCAGCTACAGGTTACAACACACCCACATCTACTAAATGTTGGCTAACCAGAGCCTTAATATCTTTTTTAACCAAACCCTGGAAACAGGAATGTTGAAGTGTCCAGCTATAATGATCAACTCATCCTTTTTTCCCTAATGTTTCATAACGCATTAACATCAAAAGTAGCCATATTAGAATACTATCAAGGTCCACTACATATAGTATCTCCAGCACTAACCTCTTTGACTTCCAATTCACCTCAAACACATGGCACACCACAGAATGTTAAAGGCAAATTAACGATCCCCCATTTGTTACGTTCCCCTTTTTTTTGGTCTAAGGGTATAAGGGGGAATAACTATTAAAAAAATAGTGATGCCATGTCTGTGTTTTAAAACCCTTATTAATTCTTATTAAGCATTTAGTAAACATCTTTGTGCTAAGTTTTGTCTCGTGGCCTTCCTTTTTATCACAATCACTGGCACCACTATTTTTTTTATAGTTATTTTCCCCTTATACCCTTAGACCAAAAAAGGGTTTTTGTAACACAGTTTTACTAAGAAATTTCACAGTAGATTTTATCCTGGTACAGACAAGGTGAAGTTTTGTTCTCTCTAGAGGAGACAGTCAGTGTGAGTAAGTATGATCCAGTGGCAAGTGCAGTAGTGCCAAAAACAAATCAGAGCATCCTGGTCAAAAATTCATAACAGCAATTCATTACAGCAATTTAAATCAAGATGTTGTGGTTTTAGGCTAAATGTGTTAGGGTCCTACCCGCTCCCGGAGCTTGTAGTCGTCCGCGCCGATCGCCCTTACAGAGCCATCGGTGGGGAT
>JAVSBV010179401.1:2500-13328 GCA_033117975.1 Parotocinclus spilosoma | reverse complement strand
GAATTGATCCTGGCGCATTCCCGTACACTGTCTCCAGGTCTTCTGAGCTCGCCTCAAAACCTCACCTCCCACTTCACCCCTATTTATGGTCATACCCTCTAATGCCTGTATTTTCTGTTGTGTGGGATACATGCTGCACAACACTAGAATGACTATGCTTTCGCTTTTTTGCGCAAGGGAAAGTTGCCTCTCAGTCCCCTGCTCCCCTGTTGTGAGCCACTTAGTCCCCATTATCGTGGTAATGACTCAACGTGTCTACACACAAACACCTCTCCTGCCCAAATTCTACAAACAGGCCTGAGTAAGTTAGTTTTAAGATGCATATACAGAAATTGGTAGCAAGATTTATTTAAAATAATATTCACTGAAAAATCTTTAAAAAAACAATATACCCTAAACATTTTTATGATCTTTTTATTTTTAAATTTTTACAAAACTATAGGCACTATGTGCATGTAAGTGTGTGTAATTGTAGCTATACATGTTTTTCACACTTATTACACACCCAGTTCTTCTCAGTTCTACATTTGTGACAAGTGTATTTGTTGCAAATTCCACACTGTTTTGTGCTGCGGTTTCTAGTGCAGAGCATCTGCACCTGACACTGCGTCTTCTTTCCAGGAAGAGGTGAGGGAAGTTGCTTTTTTGTTATAGCCTTTTCCAGCATATAACACTTTTGAAGTTCCAGTGCAAGGCCATGTATAAAGTCCCTTCTGCTTTCGGTGGACCCGGTGCATGCCTTGTACAACACGTGAGCATTCATAGCTGCTAGGTCAATTATGTTGTAAAACACAGCAACAGGCCAAATGCGTGTGGCTGCACGTACCGTATACGCACGAGCCATCTGGTCCATTATGTCAACATCACACTGCAAAAAAAATTGGAGAGGTGAATGTTACATTTTGAAAACAGTGTGACATAAATACACAAAACCAGTGAGGGCAACATTATGCATTTACATACCTTTGACAGTTACGTATGAAACACTGCCAGATGTCCAAAACCGCAGCAAATCTCTGTCTTCACGCGGTCAGCACGGGTGTCCTTGTTGTCAAACCGCAAATACTGCATGATTTCTTTGTAGCGGTCACGGGAAATCGTCTCCTTGATTGCAGGCACAGCATAATTGTGACCAAGACTCAATCATCGCACCAATTGGGCAGAGTGTTGCTCGTAGAAACAGAACTGCTATAAAGGCCATCAGCACGCTAACAGAAAGGCTCCAGCGTTCGTTAGTCCTCCGGGCTTCGCGGACGGTGCAGTCTGTAATGATTAGGAGTCAAGTCAAGTCAATTTATTTCTATAGCGCTTTTTACAATACAGAATTGTCACAAAGCAGCTTTACAACAATGAGGTTTGATGCCATACAGAATTTGTAAGAATTTTGTATGAGAGTCATTATGTCCCTAATGAGCAAGCAGAGGTGATCATTTTTCTTTAGAAATGGGAATAAATTAAGCCAACAAACATAAACTGAAATGGTTCGTCCACTTTAACTGAAACAAAGTACTTGTTTTACTTTTTCGTCTCAATTGAACTTAATAATCACTTAATGATTCTCTTCTTTCAGCTTTCAACTTTCTTTGAAACGTTGTATAATGAAATCTCCCCTATTTTTTTGAGCAGTGCAGCTTCTTATCTTTTCCAGCTTTTTGATTTTACTCTCTCTCAGAAAGGGTAAGGTAAAAAAAATACAATTCCCAACAAAATTTTATCTCTCGACAATTTTTTTCTCCTTTATATTTCCCTTCAAATGCTGGTACCATCTGTGCTGCTAACGTTTTAGCACAGCAACCAGCTCCAATGCTTGACTTTCTAAAATAGCCTGCAGTGCAGCTGACGCCTATTCTAATGCTCGCGATTAACGTGATAACATTTGTGCGATTAACGTCAAGTTGACGGTACTCATTTTTTCTGTCACTGTAGGGAGGGATGGCTTTTGCTTGAAAATCATGCCAAAATAGCCGACCTCTTTAGCAACAAAGCTACTTGAGAGAAAAAGCTCCGTGTTAAACCCAGTAAGAGTTTTGAGTTGGTTAATGATGGACCATATAGCAATGGTGGCGCTCCATGTGATTGTGGTTGATGTCTGCTTTGATCACGTCAAACAAGAGGGCTCAGTCAAAGTCTGACTGATCTGGCTGCCAGATGCTCCCGCTCGTAGGCAGCGTATTAACATAAATTAGCCTGTTTTTTCCCCTTTATGCAACAGCGTGGTGCAGAAGGTATGGGCTCTCAAAATTGCAAATAACACAGTCAGTTTATTCCAAAAGTGTGAGCTGCCATACAAAAGAATGTGGGTCCACCCAGTTGCAGTGTAAATGAATAGGGATCATACTGCAAACTGGAACAGAGGGATAATGAATAATCACACTTTATTATAATTATTTTGGACCGGGATCTGCTTTTACCGCTAATACATTACTGAAGGCCAACAGTCATGTTTATTGCTTGGAAGATTTTAGATGTGTTCACACAAATAAAAACACTTAAAGGCATAAAATCTGACAGCTTCTGAGTTTCTTGAGTGTTTTCCTTGTATGCCAGATTATAATTGTGGCGTACTCCTCGTTATTGTTTGGGTTTTTCACATGCAGGCTGGGTGGCAGCCCATGTCTCTGGTCCTTATTTGCCCTGGTGTAGTGTAAATGTACAAGGGATGCTGGGATGGCCAAGCTCCACACTCATCCAGCTGTGATTTTCAAATTGTGGTTCTCCAGCTGTGCTGTCCCATCAAAATTCTCTCTCTGTACTCTGCAAATGTGAATGCAGTGAAGCAGGGTCCTCTGAGACAATACAAAGGATGAGAAGGACTTACAAAGACGAACAACCTTTAGCATCTGGCTATTTTTTTCACAAGTTTAAGCTTGTGTAAATGGACAGGCATTCTATTCTGCTCACAAAAGATAAGAAATAGCCCCTAATTTTTGTGTGCAATGTAGTTTTTAGTCATTCTAGCTTTTGAATGACTGATTTTGGGGAAACACAACAAACAATTGCAAATAAGAAGTTCAGCGCTTAACTCATCATTGTTTCGGCTGTATTGCCTGGGCAGTCCTTCATACTGTAGCAGTACATTTACATTTACATTTACAGTATTTATCTAGAGCGACTTACAAAAGTGCTTTAAGACATGAGTAACATAATCCATTCTTAATAATTAGGAATGTAAACAAATATACACTTCTGAAACTGTAAAGGTTGTGTTTTTTTTTTGTTTTTTTGTTGTTGTTTTTTAAGAGAAAGAAAGACAAGGGTGGGGGGTTTAGTTGAGGTGGCGTTGGTGGCGTTTGAAGATAGCCAGAGACTGTTTGAAAATTGAGGGGAAGTTAATTCCACCACTTAGGAGCCAAAACAGAGAAGAGTCTAGATGAATGCCTTCCTTGTCCCCTCAGAGACGGTGGGACCAGTCGAGCAGTGCTAGAGGACCGAAGTGAGCGAGTGTGTGATAAGTGCTGAAAGGTAGGAGGGTGCAGACCCATTTTTAGCTTTGTAAGCAAGCATCAGAGTCTTAAATATGATGCGAGCAGCTACAGGGAGCCAGTGGAGAGAGCGGAGCAGTGGTGTAGTGTGTGTAAACTTGGGAACATTACAGTACAGAAACATGCACTCTTTATAATTTCTCTCTTTCAGCCCATGAATACTGAATGACAAATTTGTGAGCTTGTACAATAAATAGCGTTGTATAAATGTCAAATCCTTGTTTGCTTTTGTCTACCTACCCAGCTTGTCACGAGCATAAGTTGGTGACCCCGGAGAAAGGGCAGGTGGAGAAGGAGAACAGAGGGCTGCTCCGTTTATTCAGGAGAAGCAAGAAAACAGCTGATGAGGTCTGGAAGCATGGCTAAAATCACTTAGTAAACTAACCCCGAGTAAACCAGTGATGCCACATGAGCCATTTACAGTTTGGTTTGGAACGCACACTTTTCTATATTGGCAAATACAAGCTTGAAATAGTTCTTTCCCCTCATGTGAAAATACTACAGTCATTGCTTTGGGCCCACGGCCCTCCGTTTTGCTTATTTTTGCATGCTGGTTTTGCGCTATTCTAAGTAATATCTGGGTGTTCCCTTTATCTTCATGACTAGTTCAGACCATTTAATCAGCCCTTCCTGTTTCCTGTTACACCCTCATCTGATTTATCTGATTCTTCCTTTGGTTTCCACAGAGAGCCAGTGTTAACAGTGCCCCTTCCTCTCCAGTGCTGAGCAGTCGGGTCAGTGCTGGCTGTTTGAATGCAAACTCGTCCTCCTCCACACCACCCTCAGACATGCCCAAAAAGAGACGAGCACCACAGCCTCCCATCGTGGCCGGCTCTCAGAACATTCCTTGTGGTCTGAGTTCGAGTCAAAATGCCAGTGGAGCAAGGGATGCTGCCAGCAGCAAAAAGGTGGGTCCAAATGGTATAGAGTATAAATATCCCTTTATTCTGACTCCTATGAGGCAGAGGCAGGATCCCTCGCCTGTTCACTCTCGAACCTTGAGGTACTTTAGAGTAGCCAGTCCAATACAAACCCAAATAGTAGCATGATTTGGGGAAGTGGGAAGAAACCATAGTGCCTAAAATAAACCCACACAGGCACGGGGAAAAGGTTCCAAAATCGACACAGGAAGCACTGGCTAAGCTTGAACCCTGTTACCCTTGAGTTTTACAATTCCAGCATTACCTGTGGAGTCGGGGCATAAATTCAGAAAAGCTCCATCATAGGGCACACACTAAGAGGCACTGTAGAGACGCCAATTAACCGAACACATCTTTGGATTGTGGGAGGAAACCGGAGTACCCCGAGTAAACCCATGCAGACACGGAAAAGATATGCAGACTCCACACAGTACCCAGGACCCAAGGACCCAAGTCACTCCAGGTCAGGCCCAGATTAAACCTTGGTCCGAGTCGCTATGCCGCCCCGAGTGAGAATCAATACGAGAAAAATCTATTTATTTCTGAAAAACAATTTAAAATGTGTCCTTTTCTTGTGTAATAATGTGAACGAAAATAACCTTTAGGGAGCCGAAATGAAAGGAAATTAGAATGAGTGTTAAATGTGTATTAGAGCATCACGTATGATTGCGCCCTCTGGTGTTCATAAAAATGCTGAAATAAACAGAACGAATGTGATCATTTGTACATGAGATCTTTAAGTCTCCTGAAATAAAAATAAATGATCAACATAATGTGCTAGTCTAACAGTTTCCCCAAACTTGGGTAACCAAATGCTTACTTAAATTAAAAAGCCAAACATTTTAACACAAATTTCGAACAAATCTCTGTGCATCTGTGTCTGTGTTCTGTCTGTCTGCAGGGTGGGCCGAATGGCATTTCCTCCACAGAATCATCTCTAAAAAGGACCAAAAGAAAAGCCCCACCCCCTCCAGGAATTAGCCCCTCCCCATCAGATTCTGGTGATAAAGGTATATTTTTATATGGCCTAACAAATGAACAGTCCGTACACATTTTGTGGCCAGCAAAGAATTCTTATTTAGTTTTATTAAAGCATTGAGCAGTTTTAAAATACAAACGTTCGGGGTCAGGTTACCTGTTTTGTCCTGTTCTAGTTGAAAAGAACATTTTGAAAGTCTTACTAAATTGCATTTATTGACACAACACTTACTCCAACTGGAAAAAGCTTTTGCTGCCGAATGTCACACAGTTTGCTGTATAAATCTTTAGAACAAACTAAGCAGCTCCTGGTTTATTTAGAGACCTTCAGACCACCTAAACTCCTAAAGAGTCCAGTTCACAAACGCACAGCTTTGCATTAAATGTTGGCTTGCCCGTGTGCTTTTTGTTCAGACACTGTCCTGCCAGGAGGGGGCGCCTGAGAGCCAGCGTGGCAGCGTCGTTCTGCTTCTGTCTTATTTCACTGGTGAAGGGTTCATTCTGTCCTCCTTCTCCAGCTGTCCCTCCGTCAGCCTTATTTCAAGCTTTCTCTATTTTGTGTGTGTGTGTGTGTGTGTGTGTGTATATGTATGTGTATATATATATATATATGTGTGTGTGTGTGTGTGTGTATGTATATATGTGTATGTATATATATGTGTGTGTGTGTGTGTACGTACCATGTCTAGTAAGGAAGCTGATCTGTGTTTTGGGGATTTTGGTTTTAAAAACTAATTCTTTACTACCGTCCGTAATACTTTTTCAATACATCTGAAATAACAATAAATACAATTTAAAATACTTTAAAAATGCTTAGTCACTTTTAAACTCCTTGGTGTACAGATTTGTTATCAGGTTTTTAACTTAACCTTTTTTTTTTTTAAATAATTGTGCTAATCTGAACAATTAGAAATTATCTAATGATTAAATGTTTGATGTTTACATGCGTTGTTTTAGAAAATAATAGACAGCAGATAATTCCACCAGCTGTTTAGTGTAATGTTTTAACCATTAGGTAAACACTAGAATGCTACTTAATTGTAAAACAGGTTACATTAAGAAGTGCCTTTATGTATTTACAGAATTAAGCAAATAACAGGTTAAGCTGTAATGCTCTGCGAACTAGTTATTTATTATTATTATTATTGTTGTTATTGTTATTAATAAGTCTTCTTTAGGTCTGATTAGGTTGTCTCTTTATCAACCTTTGTGTGTCTGTGGATTATAAATAGTATGATTAGACATTAATTTAGTTTAGAGATTAGATTAGATTTCTAATTAACACCCTGTTACGCAATTATGACGTTTATAATCATCCCAATGAAAAAAAAAATAGTTTTATGTTTTGTTTTGGTTCTGTTTGAGTTTTCTTTGCAATGTAGTGTTTTCTGGATGTCCATTTTTTTTGTCATTATTATTGCTTTGGTGTACTGTGCAGCGAGCTTGTTGCCATGTTTGCCGTGTTTGTGCCATTTGCATTAATCTTATCAACTGCCAGATTTAAATAAAACTTTACTGCCAAAATGATTTTGAGTTGTACCTGTGTAACTCTGTAAATAAGTGGTTAGTAAATGAATACAGGAATAAGGATGCCATGGAGCCGTGATGGAGGGTCATAAGGACATGGTGCTGTGTTCTCTCTCACTAGAGGACGCTAAAGAGGCCCATTTAAATGACACCAGTTTCAACCAGTACTGTGACCTTCCACAATCCGTCCCATCATCCCCACTAATGACCGAAATCTTGTCTGAGTTCATGGATCGAATGAATGCTCAGGAGGAGAAGAACCTGTCATCTGAAGGGTATTTTAGATTTTGCTCCTGTTAATTGAGACACATTGTGAAATAGTATTATGATAAGCATTGTGTAAAATGATTCAACTTTAAATCACTATTTTTACACTGTGAATACCAACAATTAATGATCTTATCTTGTTTTTCTGCCCTGAGAAAGGAGCAGAAAACCTGTTAACTAGAAGCTGCTTTATAATGAAAAACCAATACTGTGCAAAAGTCTTAGGCCACCACTTTATTAGATTACAATTAGAAAATACTGGAAATTTGTAGGCAGCATTAAAAAACTGAAAGAAAATATAGAAAACAGCTTATATAGGCTACAGTGGCAATTATTTAATGTGATCTTCACACAATAGCAATAGTAGCATCTGGGAGCTTCATCGGGATGCCAAGTTGAAACTTCTAAAGCCAAAAAATCTTCATAATAAATGTATTTTTTTCTGGAAGGGTAGCTGCCAAGAAACCTCTTGTTCTCAAGGGGAACAGGGTGAAAAGGATAATACTGTATATGCTAAAGATTACATATAATGAAATGAATTGGTGGAAAAGAGTATTATGGGATGAAGAATCTTCAACAATATGATTTATATGATCATTATACTATCATTTCTAAAAACAACAAATCTAATGGTGGTCTTTTGCACAGTACTGTATTTTGTCTACCTTTCACAATTGCAGTCCCACTTTGAGCGATTCGCTAGCTTATCTCCATGGTTACAATTACCTGAAATGCATGATTATCACTCGTTTTGCTCTTTTAAAGGTCTGTCTCACATCCACATCAAACACCGAGCCATTCTCCAAAGCTGCATACTCCATTGTATGGATTTCTAGAACCTGATCCCACGGGACAATCTACCTGCCTATTGATGAATCACGCCTATCAGAAAGATGGCCTCACTACCTTTACTGTGGTTCCCCAGAGAAAACGACAGAGTCTGCACCAGTATGAGTTTATCGTCACAATGGAGAGTCTAGGCTCGTTGAACCAGAATAATGAGTCATGGCAACATTGTGAGGGAGAAGATGAAGACCTGGAGAGTTCAGTCCAGAAGAAAAATCAGAATCCAGAGCTGGGAAACACTAGGGTGGCTACTGAAGAAGTGAATGAAGAGTTAACCGCTTCAGAACTGGCCGTGGAAACTGTTGTGGAGATAAATCTGAATGAAGATGCATGCCAACGTTCACTGGACAAAGGGAAGATGGAAGACCAATGGGAAAATGGGAACGACTGGGTTACAGAATTTACACAGAAGAGGAGAATATTTGAAAGTGACGACGAGAAACCAATGAAATTGAATTCACAATCAAAATGGTTTGCAATGATGGACGATTTGCCAACACTACCACTTCCTGTTTGTTGGGAAGAAGACATTGATGGCCTACATTTGGAAAAAAGTGATACAACACTGGACTTGGAAAAAACGAAACAAAAGGATGACCGTGAGAATCTCACCATCTATCCAAAACCAAACCATGTCCCTACAAATAATGCAAGTCATCTTAATGACCCATACTGGGATGTAAACCTTTCTTTAAATCTATTCCTAGATGACTCTGATGTCCAACATCCACCAGACTCGTCTAAACCTACATCTGATCTAAATCCTGCATCCAACAATTTCCAAGCCATTTCCCCAACCCAGGCCAATGGTCACACTTTGTCCCATATTCAAGAGGAAGAAGTTTCTAAGCCTAAAGTCCAGACCAGTGTGGAGCAACTTTCTCCATCTTCCTTGTCTCTGTTTGCCATGGCTGTCTCTCGGAGAGCACAGACTCTTAGGCAGAAGGTTTACCCTTGAATGCTGTAGGAGGCTTCAGCTCTCCAAACTAATGTACACAAAGTAAGGCACAAATTAATTTGATATTCATTTTACACAGATTGATTAGATAAAATGATTAGGTATTAGTTAAGAAAACATCATACAGATACAGTCGAATCCGGTTAATCGGACCAGCCGGTTATTAGGACCAAAACAATCGCATGCCGATGTTGTCCGATTAACCGGATTCGACTGTATATAAAAGAATATGCCCACTATTAGATCACCTCTAAAAAGCAAAGTTCCTCTACAAAAGTTACCCCACTGATCACCTACTGAAAACAATTACAATAAAATGAAATTACCACTAACCACACATTCTTAGTGTACCCCAGAATTTTGCCACCACTAACCAGATTTTTTGCTTTATCCCAATTTGCCATCCAACGTGGAAATACACACCAATGACCAGCCATTCTTACTCAATCCTAAGGCCAGGCTTTTTTAATTGCTTGTTCCTCGGATGTCCCTACTTAAGAATCTACTGAGGACGGAGGAAAAAAATATATATTTTTCAGCATTATGTGGACTATGTGGAATCAATACAAGGAAGCCATTAACCAGTGGTCCTATTAACCAGAATCGTGTGTGTGTGTGTGTGTGTATATATGTATATATATATATGTGTGTATGTATCTCTCTCTCTCTCTCTCTCTCTCTCTCTCTCTCTCTATATATATATATAGATATATATATATATATATATATATATATAGTAATAGAGAATACAAAAACATTATTTATAATAATAACATAGAGTTAGGGCAGCATTGTGACAGAATTTCCTGGTGGTGGAATTGATTTAACTTGTCAGCAAAAGCCAAATTAAAAGCAAAAAAAAAGTGATAAAAAATAACATTTGAGAGTTCACATTTATTTCAACACAGACTTTTACTACTGAGCATTATCTTAAAGTAACTTTACAACTATCTAGGTACACAGAATTAACAGAGCGAGCCTAAAGAAACGGTGGAAAGTTCAAACTTTCTAAATGTGATGATTAAAAAAAAAAAAAAAAAATAGATAAATAAAAAATAAAAATAGGAGGACAGAGACACAGAGTTAACTTACAGTCTACTGATAGGACACTGATATATATATATATATATATATATATATTATAGGTATATTTCAACTGTAAAAAATTATACCTAAATAAAAATTAAATGGTATAGAAAGTCAAAGTATAAAAAGGTATATTAAACTAGTACTTTACGGAGAGTATACTTCTAGGTGTACTTTCATAAACAGAGTGTGTAACATTGCCACAGTTGGGTCCTTAAGCAAGGCCCTTAACCCACAATTGCTTGGATTATAAGTTTTAGGTCCCTCTGGATAAGGGCGTCTGCTAAATAACGTAAATGTAAATTTCTGAATAAAACTTAAAACTCTGTGCTGAAAAAAAATGCAAAAAGACTCAGAATCACTATTTCGCTAAGCATGTTATACATAAAAGACATTTCTCGCGGTGAACGCACACATCTAATATTTATTAACAGACGAAACGGTCATTAGTTATGCAAGTAAAAAAATAAAATAAAATAATAATAATATAAAAATGAATAATCAAGGATATGCAGATATGAAAGTGTTAGTACTCTGCCCCAGTAGTTACACTCTGATGCAACAAGTAGCTTAATTAACAGCTATTAATTACACTTAATTAGGCTGAACAGGGTAGAAAACTGACACATCTTTTGGATTTTCCTTTTAATATTTTCACATAAAACTCTCACTAGAGGTATGAACCCATCCTAGACCTTTCCAGGACTGACTCATGTGACAAAAGCAATCTAACGAATGTCCTAGGAGCGTCCTGACCTTCTTGA
>JAVSBV010179371.1:0-13329 GCA_033117975.1 Parotocinclus spilosoma | reverse complement strand
TATGTTACATAGCATGTCCCGTCTTGTAACATAGGGCATGTTTGTTTAATCGGACCAGCCGGTTATTAGGACCAAAACGATTGTGTCCCGATGTGGTCCTATTAACTGGAATCGGCTGTATATGATAAGATGGTAACAATATAATTTTAAGATGTTTTAGTTTGTTTGGTTTGTTGGGTTTTTTTTTTTAATTGATTTGTTTTTTATGAATAGTAGCCCGAAATCCACAAATTACAGCCAAAGGAGTTCAATGAGTTAAACATTTATTGTCTAGTGTAACCTCAGTTCCTATAGCAACAGTGATACATATTCTTAAGTCCTATCCCTGCCCCAGGCTAGTTATTTATATTTGGTTTATGGTTGTTCTCACTGGTTTCTCATACTTGCTTCAGGAGTATCCAGTATCTACAGTTTGTTTCTATTGTATTTACATTTATATGTTTCTGTTCATGTCAAATTCATGGTTGTTGTACTTTGACCCCATCTGATCTAGTTAAAGACTTCCATTTGTCAGAAGCTAAATAACAACTAGTATGTATTTGACATAACCAGATATAAAGACTATTTAAAAAAAAAATATTTCAGAACTATTACGAGAATTCGAAAATCGTTTAAAAAAAAGTTTTGCCTGAAAGCTGACCTATTACACAATTGCAATGTCTATGCTTCAGTACGAATTGGGTATCCTGTATACATGAAAGAAACCTACAACAAAGTAGAAATATTTTTGAAACACATACAGTATAACAATTATGACTGGCCATCTGTGGTGATCTAAAACTACTGGCGCTGTTGCTAGGAATCCAGCTCAAATGTACAAAGTACAGTAGCTTCCTTTGAATGACATTAAAATAGAAATAAATTAAAATAGGGTAAATAAAAGTGGCCTTCATTACAAGACTGTTGAAAGTTGTTGTAAATTGCAGTATATTAATATAAATGTTACAACATTAACTGACTAAATCAAAACAAAGTACCGTGCAAAAGTCTATATACACTATACAAGTTTATATTCTGCCTATTCTATATTTGCATTTTAGTGGTCACTACAAATGGAATCCATCTTTTTTCATACATTCAGACCAACAGTAATTGGTCAGCATTTTAAAACTGCAGCAACACTATGTATCTGATCCAATCCTACTAGCTCAATACACACTAACACACCACCACCACATCAATGTCACTGACAATGATCCAACCATTTAAGTATTACATGATCTGTGGTGGTCCTGTGGGGGTCCTGACCATTAAAGGGGAATAACAAAGTATGCAGATAAACCGCTGGACTACAGTTTGTAATTTTAGAACTACAAAGCACAGGGACCACTAGAACTGAAGCAAAGAATAAGTCATTAATACATTCATTGTCTTATCCGCTTATCCTAGTTAGGGTTGTGGGAGAGCCAGTGCCTAAGAAGCACCACAGTGTACAAGGCAAGAGCAATCCTAGACAGGGCACCAATCCATCATAGGGCACATATACTCAGACACTCATACTCACACTTACACACTATGGGCACTTTGGAAACACCAATTAACCTTACATGCATGTCTTAAGGAATGGACGGAATGCTCCATATAGGCAAAGCCCAGGGTCAGGATTGGAAACTTGGATCTGCCCCTAAAAAAATAAACTGAATATAAGCTGAAAAAGATAAAATGCTTAAGACTTTTGCACAGTACTGTACAATCTCTCTCACAATGCTATTAGAATGAAAGCATGCAGTATATTGAGTATGTCTAGGGTTTAGAGGTCAACAATAGAAAACAAAATCAGGTGTAAGTCCCTTGTCTCAGATAAACATCTTTTCAAGGTGTAAACACATATTTCATACTGTTGAAAGCCAGCAATATACAGCTCCACTTGAAGTCGACCAGTGGTTTGGAAAAACATCATTTGTACATGAACCTGAACCTCAAAACAGTTTAAAGAAGCAAAAAAATCTATCAGGCTGACAAGCCCGGTCTGCATTTCACATCTTGCACACTTTACTGGGGACCTCAAAAACAGAGAATAGCAATTACCATGACCTTACTGGTTTAATCTGATAACATATATTTCTTGTATCAACTGATAAAAATGTCTATTACAAAAACATAAATAAGGAAGAAAAATATTGTTTCACCTTCAGCACGGTCTGAATTATGTTAGCAAAGAATGGGAATATAAAGCTGACCGTAACCTTAGCATAAAAAAAGTGGTGTCTTGTTTTGAAAAGGCCATGAAAACTTTAATACTCTTCTTTGGTGTAATAAGACAAACTGAGCTCTTGGTTTCTGTGAGGTATGTAAACAGTCACAGAACTCCCACTGGTTCAACCTGGTGCTTTTCTTGTGCGTACGCCACCAGCTGGCTAATTTAATAATCACTCAAAGCTTAAGTTACCAGGTTTCAGGAGAGATGAAGGAAATTAGATCTTGTTCTGGTCTTTTGGGGGGTCTGTAGATCTTCCATCAACTGTTTGAGCTGTCAGAAGACACTTCTGCTGAGAATAAAGTATCTTTGGTTATTGAATAAACATATCATAGGGGACTTGGCGGTCTGCTCTCTTCTGGTCAAATGGCATTTGCGTTCCTTCTGTTATCCATCTTCACTGTGTGGATGAGAGCTAATACCTATTTTTAGCACGTATTAATTATGTGTTCATCAATCAGTGTGGTGGTATATTATAAAGGAAACCTGACATCATTTTTGGCATGTGTAAAGCTTTGTTTTGCATTTATTTCAACTTATATATTCATTTCAACTGTTACTTTATGTCTTTTTTGTTATTTTTGTTTGAGTCGTTGTTACTCTGCTATCTCCTCATGGCCTCCACAGTCTCATGAACCATGTATCTTGTTAAAATTACATGGATCTTATGGATAACCCAAGGAACTCTTTAGAAATATTAATAGTTATTGGGAAAATAAAGAAAAAATTACTTGAGTAATCCTTTGCATCACAAAGTGGTTGGTCATATTCACATATTATTCCAAATTTAAAGGGTTAATACCCGTAACTATTTGTGAAATTGATCTTTTAAAATTCTTCTGATTCGGGGAGCTCTATAAAAGGTTTTGCTTCAAAGAAATACAGTAATCTAAATTAAACATTTTGCATTTTGTTAGATAATATATTAATTCATGAATTCAATAATAATCATGAATTTTTAGTCCACTGGTGGACTCCTGAAAAGGGAGAAATCAGTAATGTAATAATTTTAATATACTGCTCATAGAAATCCGTGTTAATTTTTGTGGGCAGTACCTTTCGCTAAAACTATAGTTTCAAAGAATAGCTAAAAATCATCCTTGCTTTCCTTGCCACTGTCGCCCTAGGCTTGCTCAATTTGGGATTGGCCTTTTAAGATAATATAAGATTGTAAAGCTTTTTTGAGACAACGCTCTGTTGTAAAGCAAGTGTTGAACAAATGTCATGTAATTTAATGAGTAATATGCAGGAATAGCTGCTAAGCTAACGGTAGCCTGTGCTCTGGAGAATAAAATGTCTGTTTACCTTTCAGTTTCATTGATATTTTTAGAATCTAAGAATACTGTACTGTTCATGCAAAACTAAAGAAATAACCTCATACACAGTGGAGATGTGCGCTGAGATACAGATTTTGTAATCTGCGTAGTTTACTGTGAATCGCTAAATAACTCTGTGTTATAAATCGGGGTTTGGCTGGAACGAGTCAATTGACTGTGCTTTTACAAGTTTAACTACTAAGCGATGAGAACGATGAGAACCAAGACAAATGATCTGGTCAAAATGCATCAATAACCAAATTTGACAAGTTCTGAGGCAGGAGACATCTGAGGTACCACTGCACACACACACACACACACACACACATATATATATACACAGTCCTGTCCCAGTCAATCATGTAGTTATCCTTGCCCCCATTACTTTTGGGTTCCAGTCCCACTATGTAGCTGACCAGGATAAAGTGGTAATCAGTGTTTCTGAGTCCTTGACTGAAGTCACATTTAAAAGTACTTGATGTAATTTACTGTAGTTTGCAGCAAGGTTGCCAATAAGGTACAAATAAAATATTAGCTTGAGTATGTCTGCAGCTTTGTTAGCGCATTTAATTGGTGGTTAAATGTTTATCCATTTACCCTAATTCGCTGATTTAGATCAGGGTTGCAGTGGGTACAGAGTCTATCATGGGAAGGCATCACTATATCCTGGACAGGGCACATATAGGGTCATACACCCAGCCATCCACAAACAAGATTTTAGGAGTTGCAAATAAATCTACATGGTAATACAAAGAACATGTCAAACTACACACAGTTACAGAGGTGTCAGAACCAGCTCTATATGGCATCCAGCTGTTTAATTCAATGTTTTCATGGTATTCCTTATAAGTTCAATATTATGCAAGTGATGACAAATAGTATGAGTGTGTACAGCAACGTATGTAGTACTGTTGATTCACAGCTATAAAAATCCATGGAACTTGGTTCGTGGTCTGGATTATGCTGTCTCTGCAGAGTTTGCATAACTCTCTCTGTGTCGCCCTCCTTTGTCCTCCAGCATTCTATGTATTAACTCAACTTCTGTCTCTAAAGTGTAAGGCCAAAGTTTGGAACAATTCTAAATTGCATTTAAGTAAATTTATTAATGAATATCAATATGATAAATATGATAAATATATTTGCTAAAAGCAAATAATTATCAATCAGCACTACCAGGTAGAGTCTGAAGCACACGCCACAAAGCAGAGATTATTGCCAGCCTGAGACAGGAATGTAATGCCCATAACAAACTGGAAGTATATAGTTCAGTACATGGATCAGATGGTCCAGGGTTCAAATCCCACCTCAGCAAAGCTGCCAATGTTAGCTTCTTATGTTAGACCCTTAACCCACAGTTGCTTCGACTGTCAAATTGTATCAGCTGCAAGTAAAATTTAAGTGTGAATAACCTCTAAGGATTAGTGCCTATAAACTGGCGATGCAATATACGAGGTCAAGACCTAGAACAGTTACTGAGCAATTACAAAATCAGCTTGTGTGTAAACAAAAGTCAATAAGATAACAGGACCAGTACAGATCTGGTAATGAGGCTGCTGACTGAAACATTTTCATAGTGGTGAGCTCTAAAACTAGCTAGTACATGGACAGGATAAGCTTTCTGGGACATCTGTTCAGTAATGTGGACAATTAACAGAATGTTTATATCACACCATCAAGTGGGATGAGCCTATGTAGGATAACATATGGTGTTATTTAGTTGTAAATTACATATGTAGCGATTAAATTAGTTCATTACTGTCACCTAGTTGATATATTTGCATCTGCACTATTTGGATCCACACTATATGACCATACAGTGTATATATATATATATGGACAAACAGCATGTTATAATTAACAACTTAGTAAATCTTAACGTTGCAGTTGTACAGATTTTTAACTCCCGAACAAATCAGTTCTTTAGATTGCAACATACATAAATAAATGGTTTGACAATTTTGGCAAGGGCTTGTAGTTTAAGGAACCTTTTCAGGGTGCTGGGGATGCAGTTCATATGTGAAAACCACCAACATCCCAGAGTTAAAGCTGTTCTGATTGGAGAAATGGGTGAAACGTTTTTCCAAGTATATTTTTTGTATTCATTTGGTCTCGTTATATACGTTTTGAAATGTATTTCACATTTATGCGGATATATGCAAAAGGGCTTCACAAACTTCATGGTTCATCATTAGTGTCCTTTCAAAATATAATGACATTCTCAGAAGACCTTTGAAATATATATAAAGGCATTCTCATAATCGTGAAGGTTTTGGATGTAATTTTTGTTTTTCCAAAACCTTCTCCTGGTGAGGTCCACGTTTGATTTTATTAGTGAACATTTAACCTTAGCCAGTTGTAAAAAAAGTTGCTTTTTGAATTGTTTCTATGCTCCCGAAAAGGCTTTAGGTTCTCTGAACATCTGGGGGAATGGTCTCGCCGCGTATATGGCCTAAACGCATTTATACACATTGTTATAGTCTAGGTTATAGCTTTGGCAATTTTCCAGAAACAGGGGACTGCAGTGGTAATTCTGAACAGTAAAAATGTCTGTAATTTGAGATAATCATGAATATAGAAGCTATTTGCTGCTCATGCTAAGAATGTCTGAGAATAGCACATCCTGTAATGAGTAATCATTTCTAAATTAATTACTCACAAATTGCTTTGGCAAAGTAGTCCTAAAGTAGAGAGAACACGGAGCTAAAACTATTGAGCCCTTGAGAAGATCACTTAACCTTCACGTGGTCAGCTCAATGATAAGTCACTCTGGATAAGGGCATCTGCTGAATGTGGTTATGGCTGGTATCTGAATGTCTAAGGTCTTTAACCCCTAGAACCTTGTGCTTACACATTGTGGGTATTTTGTTATCATGTTCTTGTTCAGAAAAACTCTCAAATGATTCAATGTATGGTTGTGATAGTCCAGTTTGTAACAAACACCTTCCCCACCTTGTAGATGTAAAGTCAGAGACAGTCGCTCATTTGTTGCTGCACAGTTTGTGTTATTCATCGTATAATCCTTTTCTCTAGTGGAGTTTATGATTGTAAGATGCAGACATTTTTATTTAACACAGAAATTCACTGCAGTACTAATCATCAGTGCTTACATTTTACCTGGCTCTGTATGCGTGATAAGCATATCAGTATATCCATTCATACATCATCTTCCGTTTAATACACACGGGGTCATGGGCCAGTCAGTGCCCAAGGGCAGGAACAACCCTAGATGGGTGCCAATCCATCGTAAGGCACACACACACAAGAACGGGCACGCACAAAGTCACACATTAAGGGCCACTTTGTAGACACCAATTAACCTACCATGCTGTCTTTTGGACTGTGGGAGAAAACCGGAGTTCCCGGAGTTAACCCACGCAGACACGGGAAGGACATGCAGACTCCACATGGAAAGGACCCTGGCCACTCCATCCTGGGATTAAACCTGGGACCTTCTTGCTGTGGGGCAGCAGTGCTACCCACCAAGCCACCATGCTGCCCTTACAGAAATTATTCTAAAATATGTTAGCAGTTACATAGCAATTGATTACAGAAAAATGTCTTACTACTCAAAGGGTTAAGCACATTATCTGATGATCAAGATTTTGAGGCCATACAAAGGCATGAATTGGATATTTTTCTGATTCCAGATTTGTATGTGCCCCCTTTTATTTCTCTTTTTGTGGTTACTTTCAGCTCTGTGAATGTCAGCCTTGACAGTTAAAAGAGAAGAAAACTCTGCTCCGGTGTACACGCATTTCCACATTCCTTTCCAACAGCTTCTCTCTATCATCTAACATCTCCCTCTATTGTCTCTAATCAAAACAAAGGCGCTTAATCAAACGTTCTGCCATATCAAAACAGTGACAATGAACAACTGAAAGCGATGCTGCTACTGCCAGTGACACTCTTTGTTTTCCGTTTTCGGCATCGAACTCTTGGATATGCATATGCATGACGGTGCGCCTCTTTTCTCCATCACATAAAAGGGATGTGCCTGAATAATCAAGGCAAAGTTTTGCCAACTTGCAAGTTGCCAGTGCATAACATTGTCCACTTTTATGAATGTCAATGAATGTGTGAATACTATAACAAAAGGCTTTAAATAGCTTGCTTTTTAGTTAGTAAACGGGAAAGACAGAAGCCTTCCTAATTCTGCCTAATGAGCATCGCTATTAGGCTTCTGCATCAGGCGTTCAGAGAGTAAATAGTCTGGGCAGTTACTTGGATGTTGCCTGCATGAGATGGTGCTTAGATGGGTCCTATTTAAAAGTGTCTAGTCTTTCTGTGTTGCCTTACTACTATGTACAAATTTTGATATAGGGCTCATTTCTACAAAGTTGTTTGATAAAGATGTTTTTTTTGATGGTCTGATTTAAATAATTGCTCCCATGTTCTCTTGGAGTCAAAAGCCTGTATTATGGAAATGACCTATCTGTGAAATACTTGCTAATGATGGTAGTGCATGTTTAAATAAGAAAAACTTAACCTTCCTGAGAAACATTATTCATTTGTTTAACAAACTTTTGCAATTGCCCACCTGGCAATTCTGGGCGTAAGGGTAGGAACAACCCTAGATGGGGCTCCAATCCATAGTAGAGCTAACACGCACAGTCACACACTAAGGGCCACTTTAGAGACACTGGTTAACCGAACACGCATGTCTTTGGACTGTGGGAGGAAACCACACAGACATGGCCCTGCAGACTCCACACATAAAAGGACGCTCCACTCTGGGGTTGAACCCGGACCTTCTCGCTGTGAGGCAGCGGTGCTACCCACTGAGCCACCGTGCTGCCCTGAAGTGAAAGTGATCATTTAAAAACAAACTTTGGAACATGAAATTACGGTAATGGTGACATCCCTTCTTAATAAAATTAAGGCGTGGCCAAAACAGAAACATTGGCACGAATGTGTAGGATCGAGATCGTTAAGGTGTAGGTACAACTTAGTAAGTCTAAAACTCACCCCACTTCTGCTCAAAAACAACATTCTAAAATGTCTTAATAATGGTCAAACAGGAAATGAACTACAATGATTATATTTAGTCAAAATTCCAAATCTTTCCAAAATTCCAAATCTCCACCGAAGACTACAAGGGGTCGACTACAAAGTACTGACACTGTGTAAAAAGGTACAGGAATGTAACCAAAGTTGGTGTTAGTTAAAACCTGAAAAAGAGACATGATATGAAAATTGTTACCTAACCTCAACAACTGCATCTGTTTTAATAGATGTATATTTTAGCAGTTCATGCATTAGTTTATCCAACTATGAATGAGGTTTTTAAATTGCTACTGTGCCACATCCATATCCACAGCAGCTCTAAATTCCCTTGTGTTCAGAAACACATTAAATAAGCATGCCTTTAGCTTGGTATTTTATTCTTTATTTTAGTTTTAAATATTGTTTTCTTAGTAATAAATTGCAACTACACAAGCCCTTAAATTGGTTATATTACAAATATTACAATATAATCTCGTGGAAACTAGTTATTTCTTTTTGAGCCCACAAGTCATTAATGAATTTAAACCTACAATAATGTCATATGTATTCTGCACTGTAGCAGTTTTTATCTCAGCACTTTATAGTCTTCACATCTATGGTGCCTGATGCACTCATTTTGCCTCTTTTGACTAAATGTGCTTGTCAAAATGGCAAGATGTGGAATTTTGACCAAAAATAATGATGAATTAATTAATAGAATGAAAATGTGGAAAATTTTCTGTTTCACAATGATTGAGAAAATGTCATTTAAAAAATGAAATGATGTGTTCATCATGTGATATGATTTGTTAGTTGTGAGTAGATCAAGGGGCAAAATGCAAAAATAAAATATCAACCTAAGTATTGCAGATTTACTAAGTTATTCCCATGCCTTAGTGATCTTGTACTCATGCTTTACTTAATCATTTGCATGCATTCATATCTCCTTCGCACATTTTAATCAGTCGCGGCTAGCCATTAATTATAATAAGAAGGCATATCACCAGCAGGGTGACATATGGAAAGAAGGTCAGTATAAAGATATCACGTCCAGCTTGCCATTCACACGAGTGCACATGAACGCTGTTACCAGGCTCACTTGAACGCTAGATCCCAAGCACACAAAATAATCTTTTTTCTTCTTTACAGAAATTGCATGCAGTCTTCCTTTGAAACATGCGCTACTAATTTACTGCCAAATTATTATGCTTACTAATATGTCTTACTTGTAGTGGGTTCTACCACCATGTTAAATTTGGCAACCATAAACAAAAAATAGTTACAAATGTACAGTCTAAATTAGTGTTCATGACTGTCTGGGTGCCAGTCTTCACACTAATAAATGTAGGCACTTTCTACATTTTGGATCTACTGTGCAGCATAAATAAGAGAGTCAGCCAAGCAAAATGCTTTTTTGCCATAGGTGCAATTCATGCATCAAAGTTCACCAAAGCGGAACTTTGCACTTTTCAGTCACAAAAAAGTTATATACATATGTAATGTAAGGCTGTTAATAAGATTAAATTCTATTAAAAAAATTGTCATTTCTTTTGCTAATTTGTCCTTTCACAAACCTCGGGATGGTAGGAGTTTGGACTTAGATGTGGAGCCAGAGTATGTCCCAAGGAGGGAAAAAGTCTTATTTTTTACTATAATTATTCACCTATATACAATTTTACATTTCTTCATCAGCTTGTCTTTACATCATTTCCCATGCTGACCTTTTACTCATTTCTCAACTGAGCTTGAACTCCTTTTTTCACCTTTAAATCATTTCAACCTTAAATGCTTTTAATTCCTATTTTCCGGTTCATTTACATTTGCAAATCTGTTTTCTGTCATAGGTTCAAACATCCAAAAAACATACCATCCGTGTTTCTGAAACAACACAGCAATGATTACTAGTGTATAATACTTAAAAACCCTACAGTACAGCTACTGCTGATTTTGAACTCTGTGATTGTTGGCTTACACTGTACCTGCCTGCTGCCCTCTGGTGACAAAGCTGCAGCAGAGTAGGCCCATACATAAACAGGTGGTTGTACAGTGAGTACAGAAAGTATTTAGATCCCTTTACATTTTTCACCCTTTGATACATTGCAGCCAATTGCTAAAATTAAAAAAGTTCATTTTTTTCTCATTAATGTACACTCTTGTCAGAAAAATACAGACATGTAGAATTTTTTTTGTAAATTTATTAAAAAAGAATAAACTAAATTATCACATGGTCATAAGTATTTAGACCCTTTGTGGTGACACTCATATTTAACTTACAAGCTGTCAATTTCTTCTTATCCTTCTAAAGATGGTTCTAGTCCTTCATTAGAGTCCAGCTGTGTTTAATTGAACTGATTAGGACTTGATTAGGAAAAGCACACACCTGTCCATATAAGACCTCACAGATCACAGTGCATGTCAATGCAAATAAGAATCATGAGGTCGAAGGAACTGCCCAAGGAGCTCAGAGACAGAACTGTGGCAAGGTTCCAAAAACTCTGCGGCACTCAAGGTTCCTAAGAGCACAGTGGCCTCCATAATCCTTAAATGGAAGAAGTTTGGGACGACCAGAACTCTTTCTAGACATGGCCATCCAGCCAAACTGAGCAATCGTGGGAGAAGAGCCCTGGTGAGAGAGGTAAAGAAAAACCCAAAGATCAACATTGCTGAGCTCCAGAGATGCAGTAGGAAGATGGAAGAAAGTTCCACAAAGTCAACTATTGCTGCATCCCTTCACCCGTCGGGGCTTTATAGCAGAGTGGCTGAACAGAGCTGAAATCCCGCATAGAGTTTGCCAAAAAACACATGAAAGATTCGCAGACTATTAGAAATTTGATTCTCTGTTCTGATGAGAAAAATATTTTTTTACTTTAATTCTGAACGGTATGTGTGGAGAAAACCAGGCACTGCTCATCAGCTGCCCTGATAATCCCAACAGTAAAACATGGTGGTGGCAGCATCGCCATGGACGACTGATTGCAATTGAAGGAAAGATGAATGCGGCCAAGTACAGCCATATCCTGGATGAAAAAACCTCTTCCAGATTGCTCGGGACCTCAGACTTCACCTTCCAACAAGACAATAACCCTAAGCACACAAAGACGTGCCTTCGGAACAAATCTGTGATCATTCTTGACTGGCCCAGTCAGAGCCCTGACCAAAACTCAATTGAGCATCTTTGGAGAGAACTGAAAATGGCTGTCTACCAACGTTCACCATCCAACCTGATGGAACTGGAACGGATCTGCAAGGAAGAATGGCAGAAAATCCCCAAATCAAGGTATGAAAAACTTGTTGCATCATTCCCAAGAAGACTTATGGCTGTTCCAGCTCTGTCAAGATGGGATACTGAGTGTACATTAATGAAAAATAAATAGATTTTTTTTGTTTAAGCAAATGGCTGAAATGAAACAAAGATTAATAAATGTAAAGGGGTCTGAATATATTGAATAAACAGTTCACATTGTTCCATCTACAAAATGCAAAAATACTTACTTTAGATAAACAAAAATCCAGTTAAACATCACTGTTTATTCCATCAGTTCCCTTGTTGCCCCCTAGAGAGTTTGACGTAACAGGTGGAATATTTAAGGCTTTAAAATATTGTGTTGAAAAGACGTTGCCTTATCATAATTCCCCCAGCACAAACTCCTGACTTTTCCCTGAGCAGTTCATATTTCATTCTATCCTTTGCTGCTGATATCATGCCACTGCACGAGCAGCAAATGGATCATCTGACAACATCCTCCTCAACATCTCTGACTCCAAACCACTCGCAAAGGAAATTGCTCTTTGCAGACTCTGACCCCGTAGAGGAAACTGATTTCAAAATGTATTTCTGTTGTCACTTTTAGTGACAGAAATGGATGTTTCTTTGAAACACCGCTGTTCTTGACCCTCCGCTATAAATAAAAACATTCTGCTTTGGTTTGCCTTTTCAAGATTTCAGTGTAAGTGAGAAGCCTTGGACAAAGCCTCAGTGTCAATTACAATAATTATGATACTGATTACCTTTTCTTCTTAAACAGCCTTAAACGAAGGCTCAAGATTGACAATATATTTGCCATGTTAAGGTGATCTAATAAACGCAATTTACATTGCACATTGATTTACTGCCATAAACACATTAAAATAATGAGTAAGTACATCATAATAAATACTGTTCATTCTATTGTATAATATCAATGCAACAAAGATTTAAATAAACATACGTATAAAATAAATGTGTAAACTTAAAGCACTGAAATAAAAGCTAGTAATAAATGCACTGAAATGCAGCCTTGTCAAAGCATCATTAAAAATGACAATTGCTGTAAGAGTTTTAAAATATTGGTTTGTCATAACAATGTAATCAACATTCTAATAAGAGCTTCTCGTGGCAAAGTAAACAACAATGTGAACAATAATCTGAGATACACTGCAATAAACCATAGTAAGTGGCATAAAAAACAACTACCAATGGGCTGTAATAATGTAATAAATACTTTAAAAACAAAGCAATAAACACTGGTCATAAATGAGTTCAAAACAATGTTATAAACAATGTAATGAGGTGATGTAGTAACAGGATAGTTAACTATAATTTATTATTGCAATATTATTGCATTTATCACTGGTAATGACATTGTAATAAATGGTAGTAATCAATGTCTAAACCAATGTAGTTATAAAAATCATCTGCAATAGTAATTTGTAATAACACAGTAAGAAAATGCTAATAACAGTGTAATAATAATGTAATAAACACTGCAATAAATTGGTGTAAAACATCAAATTATGTCGTGTACAACTAAATTAACTGTTATTAGATGTTGCAATAATTATGGCAATGTAATC
>JAVSBV010179354.1:0-13329 GCA_033117975.1 Parotocinclus spilosoma | reverse complement strand
GTTTCCTCCCACAGTCCAAAGACATGCATGTTAGGTTAATTGATTACTCCAAATTGGCATTGACTTGTGTATATATACTGTATGTGACTGGTGTTGAGATAACCTTGTGTATGGATGTAACCTCGTGTGTGTCGCTTACATGGCCACTGATGCCGAGAGCGACGGTAAAGAAGCCAAATAAATAAATAAATAACTACACATAATAAGTAAATGAAGCAATATTTTAACCAAGGGTCTCAATCAAGCATTAATCTTTGAATAGTTTGTTACTCTGCATTTGGTCGTAATATTAGGTAATATTTTTGTAGTGTTTAGAAATCTAGATTTCTTATCACAGTGAAAGTGAATAATCACAGCACAATCGCAGTCAACTCAGCCGTCCTTTGATAAGTGTGACATGCTTAAGTGTGAAACATTTTATTGCAACATCGGCTTTGTTGCTACTTGTTAATCACAGAATTTACACGATCCAATACATAGAATCAGCATGCAAAATTTAAGTTTAACAACTGAAGTTTAACATTGCCTACAAAAGATACCCTTTAGCAAGTGTGACTTTAAGCTTAGCTGAGTTGGGCATGCCCAGCAGTGTATTGAGGGAGGGAGCTATGTCTTAAACTCACAAGCATCTAAATTCTATAGAGAAATTACAATCATTGTAATCTATTGGAAAAAATGGCACACAAGCTTTAAGCTTTTATAGCTTAGCGTTTAATCCAAGAATTTATCCAAGGTGCATTGCTAGAATTTCCAATAGAATATTTTTTTTTTTTGCCAGACACAGTTTCCTTTGCAAGCTTTAGTTAAAAAGCTTGTTGCGTCTTCCCGGCATTTACTTGGAAAAAACTACTTCACCATGTTGTGTCATGTAAGACAAGCTCCAGCATCAGGTGCCTTCTACCTTCTCGCTTACTCGCTGCACCTTGCATAATACAGTAGAGGATGGTAGTTAAGATTTATTTCTCATCCCTGTAATTATTGCTGCAGAAATACACGGAATACTGTCTGAAATTACTACAATCTACTTGAAAAAAGAATGGTTTGAGCTTAAGCCAGGTCTGTATATATCATCTTTTTATCTATTTCTGGATTCTCTGATGACTAAGGTATATCAGGTATGCCTTTCGACACTGTGAAGAGAAATCTGTGAAGCAGTGAATCACAGTTAGGTGTTAAACATGGCTTTTGTAAGTAGGTGGCTACTAGTTCAGAATCATTCAGGGATCTAAAGTTAACAAATTTTAAGTTTAACTTTATAATATAGGCTATGTGCTATTCTTCTAAAGGAACTTAAGCTGATATGGCATTGAGGCATAGCCCTCTGTCATCCAGTGAACCAGATGCTAAGCAGTCCCTTTCATTGTGATGCTATTTTAGTCTGCTCAATCATTGTTGTCAGGTCACTGTCACTGATATGGTGGAAACTTGGGACAACAGTGCATCAGCTGACCCTCCAATCCCTTTGCACACAGACGGAGAATGCGGCGACACTGACAGCAATCAGGCATACAAGTGTTCATTCAAGCAGGCAGGCATGATCTGTAATGACTTTTATGCAGGGAAGCTGACTAACCTCAGGGCTAAATATGGAAACCTTGTAGTGTTCACTGAGCAGTCACATTTCATTTCAAGTATACTCATCAAAACTTATTTGCTTTGCTTAATAAACACAGACCTGTCCAACAGACTTAAAGTCCAGTATTAAAAATGGCATAATATAGACATTACATGAAGAATTTGTTATTGTAGAGGACATTGTTCAAATTAATGATTACTTATCAAGGTAAAATGTCAGGTCACTGTTTGTGCGTTGTACCATTACTTTAAAGTTTTGTAATGCCGTTTCTCCTTTATCTGAATGTCCAATTACCAAAAGTGGTTCAGGTAGGAGATATTCTGATAACAAGAACCTATTTTCATTACAGTTATGCGGTGCTTAACATAAATGTGATCAATGTCCTTTCTTTATAACAGCCACAGTCTTAAGAATATTAACAGGCAATAAAAATCGTTTGTGCCAAATGTTATCTACTATGAGCACATCCTTGTGATGCCTGCTGACAGAAAATTGAATTGCTGGCTGGAAAGGCAGAAGACAACATGGTAGTGTTACGCATTTGTTTTTGTTTTCGTTACCTGTTTCAAGTTTTAGAAGAGGCACAAAGACGAGTTGCGGTATTGTACAGTACAGTGCTGTACTAATGTTGTCATATTGTGTTTTAATCAATATTACACTTTAATATAAAGTTCAACGAGCTTTGGGTAATGGCTTATAGATAGAGATGGCTGATTACTGGGCATACTCTCTGTGACCGGATGAGGAGATTGGCGATCCGGGGGAGCTCGGAGTAGACCCGCTGCTCCTTCACGTTAAGAGGAGCTGCTGGAGGTATACCAGGCCTAGCCAATTGCGAGAAGGTCCAGGCCTGGAAGTAGCTGTGGATCCCTCAGGTGATGAAGGGACAGAGGTCCGAGCTTCTTTGTGTGCACTGTTGCCACCATAACCCTTAAATGAATAAGTGCAAAAGAAGCTGAGATAAGATTATATGAGCAGAATGTGCAAAGTATCTAAACTACTATAGTATTGTCTGGTCATTGTCCTTTTTGGTCAGCATCCTGTTTTACAGAAAATAATGACAGTAATATATCTATATTTCATATGAAAAATGGTATACCTTGCTCCTTTGTATTTAAATCTGGACCTCTGTATTATAATTCTTGTTTTTATTTTTAAATATGATTTCACTATAATTCAGATGGCAGCATAAAATACTTTCTCTGTCCGCTTTTGATCTGCTTCACCCTGTATAATCTCCCTAACAGTTTTGTGTCTGTTCACCTTCTCACATTCTTTAGAACCTCACAGGACCACCATAGGCCAGATATTAATTGGGTATTGGATCATTTTCAGCAGTGCAGTTGAGTGAGTTGATCAGACACAGAAGTGCTATTTTAGACACACCTACTTTGTTGGTCCATCTTGTATATGTAAAGACGTATACAGTAGTTTTACTTCTAGTCTTTCGACAGTGACTGTTGACTGTCAGGACTGTTGACTGTATGTTTTTCATTGACAGGTTATTTTCTGTACAGCAGTATCAGTAAGGTGTTTATGACTCCGGCAGCACTAACATGCCATCACCACCTCAGTGTCACCGCAGTGCTGAGAATATCTGCTATTTGGAAGTCCTGACCATTAAAGAACAGGGTGACATGGGGCTAACAAAGTGTGAAGAGCATGGACTAAAGTCTGTTGTGTGGAACCACAAATTACACCCATATAACAAGTGGAGCTGATAAAATGAACAGTGGGTTTGGACAACAAGGTGGTGATTTGAATATTTTTGCTGATCAGTGTATAATTCATAATTATACCCATATACAGTATGAATCTTCAGTAATGTTTTAGTTTTTTTGTGTTAGATCACAATGTAAACATGCTGCACGAGATGCCAGGGTAATACAGGGTATCAAAAGCTCTCTCACACGTTCACACCTAGAATCAATTTTGGGAAGCCAGCTTACCTGACGGCATATTTTGAGAGGTCGAAAGAAACTGGAGTACCAATGGGACAGTAACCAGAGCTCAATAATGAACCTGACAGCTGGGGGCTGTGAGGGTCCACACTAACAACTAGATCTACATTTCCTGAATGAACTACAACAGTGCTTGAAATGTGATAGTGTGGTTGTGTATCCCAATATTTTTATATAAGAAGTTATTGGGTTCAATCCTGGGGCTAAGTGGCCTGGGTCCTCCCCTTGTCAGTGTGGGTCAGGACCCCCTCAGATCAGGTCCTATATGTTTTGTTGTTGGTCTATTTTCAATGCAGGAGTGACACTAAGGTGTTTTAAAAAAAAATCTAATTATAGCTGCAATCATGGAACCTCAAAGTACAGGGACCACTAAAATCTTATAAAATAAAAAAAATAAATAAATAAAGAATAACCAGAAACATTGTAAAATATAGAATACCAAAGACCTTTGGATATTACTATATATCTATATATAGCGTATTTAAAATTAATATCGTTTTTATTAATTATTAATTAATTAATTAATTAATTTATTATTATTATTTATTCATTAATAGTGTTAGACTATTCAAAATCAAATGATTCATTATGTTTGAATGGATTCAATAACAATTCATAAATGTTCAATTTATAATTAACATTACCTCAGACAGATGCAGTGAACTGGTGTCAACAATAATTTCTGAGTCCACCTTACATGGACACTAGGAAAAGTCCAAAACAGATCAAGACTAAGACAAGACCAGGACCCCTAGCTTGAAGGATGTGTCTTAAAACGACTTGCACCCTCAGTTAGTATAGTATTCTTTCAGAAAAAGTATTCATTTTATAGTTAACATTGTTTATGCAATTATAATAGTTCATTGTCAATGCTAAATATAAAAAAGATAAGAATATTAAATGCAGACTGACAAAAAGATGATGATTATAGATTCTAAATGAAATCGAATGTTGATCATACTCTTAGTGTCTCATGGCTTTTCTTTCAGATCCTGAGAGTGCCCTCAAGACTCCTCTGAATCTGATGGGTCAGCAGCAACCTCAGTCCTTCCAGCCTGTTTCTCCTGCCCAGCCTATTGGCCCAGTGCCCATTCCGATTCCTCCAGATCCTCTCACTTTTCCCCTCTGCAGTGCTCTTTCTGCCAAGCCTCCCCCTCACCTGCAGCTGCTTCCAAACCCTGCTATCACAGTGCCCTCCATTTGCAGCTCCTTACCCCCTGAGAACGAGTGCCAGGCAATGTGCCGTGATCAGGATGTCACACTGGAAGAGCTCTGTAAGCCTCTTTACTGCAAACTGTGTAATGTTACGCTCAACTCAGCTCAGCAGGCGCAAGCCCACTATCAGGTGAACATCTTAACCTGATGTTGCATGGTCCATAACTAGAAATCCTGTACTATGCTTATTTATAAATGTCAAATTGAGTTTGGTTTTGGCAAGGTGGCGCTGCGTCACATTGCAGCTCCAGAATCTTAGACTCAAAGTGTGTGAAGTTTACATATCCTCACTGTGTCCACATGGTTTACTTGGGGTACTGTGGTTTTCACTCAAATTTCAAAGACACACATGTTAGGTCAGTTGTTATTTACTAAGTACCCTTAGTGCCTGTGCGTGTGTGTGACTGTGTGCCCTACAATGAATTGGCGCCCT
The DNA here is from genome assembly GCA_033117975.1 of Parotocinclus spilosoma. Taxonomy (NCBI): domain Eukaryota; kingdom Metazoa; phylum Chordata; class Actinopteri; order Siluriformes; family Loricariidae; genus Parotocinclus; species Parotocinclus spilosoma. Next base: position 8,144 of record JAVSBV010179354.1, on the reverse strand, counting down.
ACTGAATGAAACTGACTCAGGCATATTTGTTAGTTATATAGTAACACAACTCTACAATATACAGTACTGTGCAAAAGTTTGTCTTATATTCTTAGTTTTTGTTTCTCTACGTACATTGCCACCTTTACTTTGCTCTCTAATGATCAGGGCCACCACAGATGTCGTGTTGAGCTAGTACGAATGAACTTTACTGCATTTACTGTCCACTTCATTAGAGACATTCACCATATTGATGTTCCTTGTAGAGGAAGTAAAGTCAGTAAAGTAAGTAAAGTCAGAGAGAGTTTGTGTTAGTCATTATCCAATCCTTCACCAGTGCACACAGAACGCTGGGATGCTGGTGGCTTGACAGTTTTGGTTGATGGACTATTTTCAGTCTAGAAGTGACTTACACTTCAGCGGCAAGGCAAGTTTATTTATATAGCACCATTCATACACAGGGCAATTTAAAGTGCTTTACAGAATTTAAAAGTAATAATAACAATAAAAATAAATTCAAAATTGTAATAAACAAATTGAAATTATATTAAAGTCAAATTAAAACACCATCAAAAACATAAACCTCAGGAAACAGTTTAAAATCAATAAAATAATAATAAAAAGCAAAGCACAATCAGGTGTCATATGCACAGGTAAACAGAACAGTTTTTAACCTGGTCTTAAACATTGCACAAACCAACACACTATCACTCCACCACCACCACCACCCTATCAGTATTACTGCAGTGCTGAGAATGATCCACCACTCAAACAGTACTAAATCTATGGTGGTCCTTTAAGGCTCCTGACCATTAGAGAACAGAGTAAAGGAGACTAACATAGTATTTAGTGAAACAGGTGAACTACAATTTAAAACAATAAATCAATAAACCAGAATATAACCTGAAAAATATAGAATGCCTAAGACTTTTGCACAGTACTGTATATCGACAGGGTAAGTCACAGGACATGTTGCATTCGTGAACTTTTTGCAAAAGCTGCCAAAACCATTGTTGAGGTTTCTTAGTGGTCGTCTGAAGATCGCTACCGACAATGTGGCTTGTCATCCACAGACCCATTTTCTCTAAATTTGAGGCATACAGCAGTGCTGTGTGAAATCGATGGTCTTACTGGGTGTCAGTTGTTGAAGTTTGCAGCTATGATATGGAAGCTTCATTTCCCTGACGTTAGAATCATCAATCAGAATCCATCTTTAGTTACCTGTGATGAACAACAAAAGTTTTAAACGTTGTGTGTTTATAACTTTTGAAAAAGATACAATATATAGACAGGAGATAATCCAAATCTGAATGTGGCAATCATTGGTCAGTTTATGGTCTTCTTATGACATGACCACCTTCCCGTTGGAAAAACTTGCCATTGATCCAATATGGTGTCCTATAAGATGGCGACTATGTTCTGGACTTAGCATAAAAGATATGCCCCCCTCACTCATTACTTGCTGGGGTATTTAGATATGTCATATGTTTCAAATGTTAGTGTTTGATGTCCCGTTGGTGTTTGGTGACTTTTCCATTTTTACTGAAGACATTTGTAGCTCTGCTACCACTACTAGTGTCTTGCTTATATTGCTTATGACTCATTGTTTTGTTGCAGGGAAAAAACCACAGCAAGAAGTTGAGAAATTTTCATGCCGGCAGTCAGCAGCCACCTGCGATACGAATACCTGAGGATGTAGAGCTGGCTTCACAGCAATCTATCTCCACTCCACCTACAGAGACTGGCACGCCAGTGGCCAAGCTGGTAAACAACCACCCATGCATGTCTTTAATTCTGTTATTCAACCTTCTGAAGACTAGCACCTGATATGCAATTAGTACAGTCCTGTAGAGCATATAGACCTTGGCAAGGCTTAGAAAAAAAAAACTTTTTAAATGATTAGCATACCTATACATCAATTTAAAGGGACCAGGGATTGTGGATGTTTGGATTGCATGGTTTAGCTGTATGAACAAATGTTGTTGTTAGTGATGCTCTGATCATGTTTTACGCTGATGATTCCGTTTCCAATCACCCATGAGCGTCGATCACTGCCGATCACAGCCAATCACCTTTGTCTAAAACCAGTTGTTTCAGTTTCATTGTCTAACCCCTGTATATGCATCAGCATAGACCGTCAAAATAACTGATCAGCCACCACATAATGTGAACCTCTTGCAACAAAACATTTAGGGTAATAATTGATCAGACCTGAACATCAGCTGTTTCCTTAACCAAACAGGGCAGCACAATGGCTCGGTGGGTAGCACCGCTTGCCTCACAACAAGAAGGTCCCGGGTTCGATCAACAAGTTTAACTCATCTAGTGCCTTTCACAGAACCCAAGGACGCTTCACAATAGAGCAACATAAATCAAATACAATCAGCACTCAACACTTAAAATGATAGAGGGGGGAAACAGGAACGATTTTAGGAAAGATTTAAATTCCAGGAGAGTTGAAGCAGAGTTCCAGAAGCAAACAAACAAAAGATTTCTGAACTTCTCCCATGACATTTCCATTGTATTAAGGCCAGGGCTTTTACTTTGCTATTGCAACATAATACCTTTACTCTTCTTTAGCAATGTTTTGGTTGACACACACTTTTGCCACTTACAGATATGTAATATTTTTATTTTGTTTTCATTTGTTTAACTATGTAGCATCTAGTTTTAGCACTAAAAATCTAATGATATTTTAGGTCATTTGTGCAGAAATTCTGGGGATTCTGGAGGTTCTGAAACCTTTAAGCACACCACTGTATGTGATAGACTGAGCTCATGTTGAATAATGCTGAAGTATATCTTTAAGATCACTTTGGTAGTCTGGTGTCACTCTCTTGGCTTTTTCTCAGTGAAACCAGTTTGATAGTAATCAGAGCCGATCTCTCATCGCTTATCTCAACACAGCAGCCGTCCTTCAATGGCCCCAGCAGGGTTATCCTGGCGACAGAGAACGACTACTGCAAGCTTTGTGACGCGTCCTTCAGCTCTCCTGCCGTGGCTCACGCACACTACCAGGGCAAGAATCATGCAAAGCGCTTAAGGCTTGCTGAGGCCCAGAACAACACTGTTTTATTGTGAGTCTCATGCTACTGAACAGAAAACGATGAAACAACAGATAAAACACTAGGTATATAATTTTCTCCCAAGTTATTAGCACCTTATGGGCTATGATAAGTAGGCTCTATCCAATATCAGTACAGTATTCCTAATAAAGTACTTATTATTATTATTATTATTATTATTATTATTATTATTATACTTACCTATTTAATCTCGTATATATTAGCTTGTTACTAACAACCATAAATGAATGCATTGAATAATGTTTGTGGTGCTTATTATGTACAAAATTAAAAGATGACAAGAACAATGTAGCAAACCATCACAAAAACGTAATACAGTCTATTCCGGTTAATGGGACCACATCGGGACGCAATCGTTTTGGTCCTAATAACTGGCTGGTCCGATTAAACGAACATGCCCTATGTTACAAGACGGGACGTGCTTTTCTTATTCGCTCTCACGTTCTTTAGTCCAATTAAGCGGAATTTTGGTCCAAATAAGCAAATAACATTACACGTATATAATAGGATTTGGTCCCTTATAAGCGGCTGGTCCCATTAACCGGTGGTCCAATTAACCGGATTCGTGTGTGTGTGTGTGTGAGAGTGTGTGAGAAACCTGGTCAGTGTTTGTTCTGTGGATCCTTCCCATTAAAGGATAGGGCAGGATCAGACTGGTTAGAGTCTGCCAGTAAATGCACCAGTTTGATGAGCATACTAATCGAATGGCAATTGAGAGTAATTGGGTACAGATGGGGGCGATACCACTGGTTTTAAGCAGAATGGCCATTAGGTTGATACACATCATGATTATAGGTTATTAGACTCGTATATGATGTTTATTATTATTATTATTATTATCATTATTCATTATACTGAATACCTCATTTGACCTGATCTAATCTGGCGGAATAATACGATTTGAACAAAACCTTCTGCCAAGCCCTGACATGTGTCCCAGTACTGAACTGATGAAAGCTTGAACCCAGGCCAAATGACTCTGCAGTACAGAAGCATGCTGGCTCAGTCTCCAACAGTTCAGCCTCTGGCACAAGCGTGGCACCGTGACAGCAGAGCAATCGTAACAGCCTGCAAACGGTGCTCTGATATACGTTCGAGGTTACCGCCGTAAACACGCCGTCGCTGTACACGGATCAGCCTCGTATCGAGCAGCTCCATTGATTCCGTGTCATTTCGACAGAAGACGTGACGTTTGAGCAATCCGAGTCTTACCGTGGTTGGATTTGGAGGCATGAACGGGGGTGTAGTGGTTTTTGGAACCCGATCGCTGTGGGGTGTCGTCTTTGGATGAGCTGTTCATGGCGGCAAAGTTTTCACAGTCGTACTGGGATATTGGGATGGGTCCTTGCTGCCTCAGGATGTCAGCTAGCGCTCTGCAGGGGAGAAGAAGATTCAGCAAACAGGCAGTCATTTCACTTTATTTTTCCCTCCATTTAGATCGTTTAACAAACACCTTTTATCCAGAGCGACTTAGAACCTGATACAGGGGGGCAATCCAAGCAATTCTGAGTTAAGGGCCTGGCAGGAGCAGAGGTGGTAGAGGGGATTTGAACCCTGGACCTTTTGGGCCATAGTCAGGTACAGTCATAGTCAGATCGGTTATCACAGTCCGTTTTTATTTTCAACTGGGAGAAATGGCAATTGTAAATTGTAGTATGTTTAATGAAAACCATTTAGCTTGCATGTCTGTTCTGTTTTGTCTCTCTGTAGTATAGGTTGTCTCTGTCTGTACTGGTTCACATCTCTCTATACTGGTTCACATTTCTCTGTACTGGTTCATATCTATATACTGGTTCATATCTCTTTGTGCTGATTCACATCTTTCTATACTGGTTCATATCTCTCTGTGCTGATTCGTATCTCTCTGTGCTGATTCGTATCTCTCTCTACTGGTTCATATCCTTCTGTGCTGGTTCACATCTCTCTGTGCTGGTTCACATCTCTCTGTACTGGTTCATAACGCTCTGTACTGGTTCACATCTCTCTGTGCTGGGTTATATCTCTCTGTGCTGGTTCACATCTCTCTGTGCTGGGTTATATCTCTCTGTGCTGATTCGTATCTCTCTGTACTGGTTCACATCTCTCTGTGCTGATTCGTATCTCTCTGTACTGGTTCACATCTCTCTGTGCTGATTCGTATCTCTCTCTACTGGTTCATATCCTTCTGTGCTGGTTCATATCCTTCTGTGCTGGTTCACATCTCTCTGTGCTGGGTTATATCTCTCCGTGCTGGTTCACATCTCTCCGTGCTGGTTCACATCTCTCCGTGCTGGTTCACATCTCTCTGTGCTGGTTCACATCTCTCTGTGCTGGTTCACATCTCTCTGTGCTGGTTTCACATTTCTCTCTACTGGTTCATATCCTTCTGTGCTGGTTCACATCTCTCTGTGCTGGGTTATATCTCTCTGTGCTGGTTCATTTCTCTCTGTACTAGTTTGTCTCAGTCTGTGTGCTAGTTCATATATTTCTGTGCTGGTTTCACATTTCTCTCTACTGGTTCATATCCGTCTGTGCTGGTTTCACATCTCTCTGTGCTGGTTTCACATTTCTCTCTGCTGGTTCACATCTCTCTGTGCTGGTTCACATCTCTCTGTAATAGTTTGTCTCGGTCTGTGTGCTGGTTCATATCTTTCTGTGCTGGTTCATATCGCTCTGTACTGGTTCATATCTTTCTGTGCTGGTTCACATTTCTCTCTACTGGTTCATATCTCTCTGTACTGTTTCATATCTCTCTACTGGTCCGGATCTCTTTGTGTGCTGGATTGTCTGTCTCTCTGTACTGGCTTTGTATCTCAGTGTTGTAACAGTTGTAAGAGAGATGACATATTACATAAAATAACATATCAGTGTGAATTCCAATAACTATGGCATTTTGTAACCTTCGCCTTTTTAGCATGGTGGAAATGTCATCAACATTCCTATAGAGTGTGTGTGTGTGTGTGTGTGTGTACACGCACTCTAACAAGCACTGCACTGAACAAACTGAGGCATATCTAGTACTACTTGATGACACATTCATCTAATACACCAGCTTTGTTAAAACGCGCGTCCAAGGACACATTTGTATCTCGAGCGCCTCGAACTGCATCAGTGCTTCACACAGAAATGGCTACACGAGCGCAGCAGGGGGAAAAATGGGCTTCTTGTGTATCTGAATGCCAGCACATGATCACTTGAATTATCATTGTAATTTGCACTACGGCGTGCTGTAAGCAGAGCTTGTAATTTATGGTATTCGCTACGACTTTGGCTGACCTTTAGCGCGATGGAAATGCCAGCATTTTCCAATTACATCCCGTCAATGAATTATTTACATTTTTATTTACGTTACTGAATAGACATTACAAGCACCGATAAGCTTAAAAATGACTCGGGTCCTCTGTCACCTCTATTAAAAAAATCCTTTTCAGATTTGGCTGCCCGTTTGTCATATTCACTTTTGTTGTTCTTGTTGTTATACGCATGGGCGATCGACTCGGAGAAGTTAACGACAAACACAGGAGTCACACCTCCTACAGTGGGACTCCTAAGCAGAGAGGCCACGCCTCCACCTTTTTCAAACTAGTGAGACATTAAATAATTGAAATGAAACTTTGACGTAGTCTAATTTTACTAATCAACAGGTCATGCTCATCTGCATCCTTTACTGGAACTGAGCACAGAGGCCACACCTCCTTTGTTAGAATGGATACAAGAGGCCACACCCTCTTTCACTCAGACTGATGGGTACCTATCCTACACTCACTTTACCAACGACAGGCACGTAAACCAGGCATTCCGCAATGTTACCATTTGTATAAAATCCCTGGCCTGTTCAATGGCACGCAGTGGCCGCACCCACTTTCACCATCGCAGTTTGGCATCAAGGCCACACCTACTTTACTAGGGCTGGCAGGCACATGGGACATGCCTATTTTACAGTGACTGATGGGCACGTCAATGAGACACCCAGACCATCACCGCTGCTTTTTCAGAACAGACAGGCACTGCATGTTGTGCTCCACTAAGGCCACGCCCATGCCACGCCTGATTAGCAAGGAGGTCACGCCTACTTCACAAGGCTTTACGAAATGTGCTTTAGCTGGGCCGAAGGGCGGACACCCCGAACACAGGCGACGTGGTCGTTAATGGAAAACGGGCACAGCGGCCACACCTTCTTCACTAAGACTTTTCCGGGACAGGAAAGCATATTGACTGGAGCTCAGAGCCACATAGGCCACGCCTCCATTATTATAACTGACAGGCACCAGCTTTGTTACGACTAACAGGCACAGAAATCGTAAGTCCTTCATTACTATTGATAGGCACAGAGGTCACGCTCGCCTCCGTTGTGACTGATGGGCACTCGGGCCACGCCCACTTTACCAGAGGCCACATCTCCTTGACTAGAATTGACGGTCACAAGCAAGTCTCCTTGACCTGGAGTGACAGGCACATCGGCCATGTCTGTGATACTGGGACTGACAGGCACAGAGTCAACATCAACTTTAACTGGACTGACAGGCACTTGCAATGAATCTTATAGGCACAGAAGCTTGTTCTGATGGGGACAGAGACTATTCCTCCTAACGATACCGATACGCTACGCCTATGTTACTTGAACGGACAGGCTATAGGGCACGCCTTATTTATTAGGACTGACGGGCACAGTGGCCACGCCTACTCACCCACGCATGTATTGATCCCTATATAGCTTGTATCCAGTTGATATTCCAGACTGCGCTTCATGCACATGGGGATAATTTGGGGTGTGTGTGTGTATGTGTGTATGTGTATTGGGCTGCTGTGCATGGCTAATTGTGCTTGTTGATTAAAACGATATATTAAACTAAACTAGGCATCATGGCAGGGAATGAGGTGTAAAGAAATGTAATTATACTGCAAACGACTGCAATTGTTTTTCTAGTGATATACATCCTTATTTGAAAGACACCCATATAAAACAATATGGCCAAAATTGCCATCTTGTTTCATATCTACAGACACACCATATACAGTCGATTCCGGTTAATGGGACCACAGCGGGACACGATCGTTTTGGTCCTAATAACCGGCTGGTCTGATTAAACCAACATCCCC
>JAVSBV010179343.1:0-13329 GCA_033117975.1 Parotocinclus spilosoma | reverse complement strand
TACTACTACTACAAATAATAATGATAATGATAATAGTAGTAAAAATAGTAGTAGTAGTAGTAGTAGTAATAATAATAGTAATGATAATAGTAGTAATAATAGTAGTAGTAGTAGTAGTAGTAATAATAATAATAGTAATGTAATGGTTGTAGTAATAGTTGTAGTAATAATAACAGTAGTAGTAGTAGTAGTAGTAGTAGTAGTAGTAGTAGTAATAATAATAATAATCGTAATAATAATAAAAATAATGATAATAGTAGTAATAATAATAGTAATAATAATAGTAGTGATAATAATAATAATAATAATAATGATAATATAAGTAATAATAATAGTAGTAATAATAATAATAATGGTAATAATAATAATGGTTTAAGTGTTTCTACAGTGATATCATTTAAACTGAAATTCCACAATGGCTCTCTTTTATGCAGCTGGTGTGTGAAGCCCCGGCAGCCCCTTCAGTTCCCCCGAGTGCCGTGGTGGAGAGCGGGCCTGTAGCATATGAAGATCCAGGAGATGAAGAGGAGGAAGAAGAGGAGGAGCATTGTGTCAGTGCAATGCAGATGATGGGAGGCGATGGTCAGTACTCTTATTTAGAGTCCATAGTGCTTATCCAGTATATTGTGATGTCATTGTTAGTATTATGAGTATTATGAGTATTATGACTAAGGACTAAGGCATAAAACAGCAAAAGGACATTTGATTTAATGAGTGGAAGGTTGGGTACGTGTGCATTGTTTACCTGGGCTGGGCTGGGATGGAGTGTGATGTGTTAAGCAAGTGGGGGAAACCCGGGGTCCGGGTGTTGATGCGGACGTCTGTTTGATGTGTATCTAGACATCATGGCAACCAGGTGTTTGACCCATCAGTAACAATTACATAATGCTACACTGCTGAAAAATAATGCTCTGCTTGTGACCTCAAACACAAGAAATCTGCTTAATAATGATCGACCCCGGACCAGTCCAGTCCAGTGCAGGGAAGGTGATGCGCCCCAGGAAATATACTGCCCACAATAATTATGGGATATTTCAAAATAAAAAATATCCACTAATGAGTGATCCCCTAATTTTTCTGGGAAATGAAAAAAAAAAAAATCTGGCCCGTCCACCTCACTGTACAGAACTGGACTCAACCCCGGACCACGGCAGGGGTGTGGTAGTGCTACCTGTCATATTTTTAAGGATTGCTGGTTTATAATCAGTTTACATTTACGGAATTTAGCAGACGCCCTTATCCAGAGCGACTTACAACTGATACAGTTTTATAATCCAAGCATTTGTGGGTTAAGAGCCTTACTTAAGGACTCAACTGTGGCAGCTCGACAGAGGTGGGATTTGAACCCAGATCCTTCAGGTCCAAAGTGCAGTGCATTAACCGCTAGGCTACCACAGTCTCAGTTAAATGTTGAAGTTCCAGCCTGTGTGATTAGGATTTCATAAAGTTTTCCCTTATTAAGGATTCGTTGTGTCTCGTCTGCAGATTACGGCTACGACGATGACGATGATGGATTCTAGCGCCACCTTGCGTGTTTCAGCTAGAAGGACAGCTAAAACACACTGCACCTCTACAAATACCCCCCTCCTCCCGCACCCAACCTGCTGCCTTACATACTTATAACAGCCCAATCCAGTGGTTTACATACAAACATCGTGGCTCAGTGGTTAAGATTCTGGACTACTAATCAGAAGGTTGTGAGTTCAGATCCAAACGTCCCACGGAACAAAACTCTTACCGTCGTCTACCTTTGGTAAAAGATGCAAAAAAAAAAAAAAGGATACCAAACATGAAATGAATGTTGAGAAAACAATGCTGGATTGTGAATAATTGTGTTGTGATGAGTGATTGGTGTTGGGTTGGTGTAACGTTCGGTACACACACACACACACACACACACACACACACACACACAGAGTACTTTGTGAAACTACGTCAGGACAGCAGAGAGATGCCAAATACCACAACACTATCATGAAATCAAAACAACACAACGTTGTGTAGACGAATGACAGCATGCCCGCTTTATCAAGGGAAACGTTCATAGCTGATTTTAGTCCAGCATTTTATGGACTGCTTGTAAAACAGATTTTTTTTGTTTTGTTTTGTGATTTGATATTCTGTTTGTGATTATTATTTTTTTTTTCCATGTCCATTGATTGTGTTTGTGTTCAGTTTTTCTTTCTTTTTTAAGCTTTCTGTTGTTTGACAGCATTTCCATTGTTGCTTTTTTTTTCTTGTGCAATTATTGAAATTGTTGGATGAGTAGACGATTTTGTATTTGTTTATTCCTCAGGTTTTGTCTCATCAGATTTCGTTTGTCTTGCCCGATAGTTTTGTGTTTCCGTCTCATCAGGATTTGTTTATTTCAGTGAATATTTGCTGGATTTTGTTTCTGCTTTCAGATTTTCTTTTTGTTTTGTTTTGTTTGTCTCGTCAGATGTGACTTTGACATTTTATTTTTATGCTGCCTTTGTTATACGTTATTGTTTTTGTGCTGTATGGATTTTGGATTTTTTGTGTTGTAGCCTATAGTTTGATTCATTATCTTATTGGATTTTGTTGTTGTTGTTTTTTTTTTTTATCTGTTTTGCCTTTCTTAGCTCTAAGATGTTATCTTGTTGTCAGACTTTCTTTTGTTGGATTTTTGTTTTGGTGCTTGAGTGGTGCAGCAGTCGAATATGCTAGCCCACCACCACAGGGGTCCAGGATCGAGTCCCAGAGCTGGTTTCTGGCTTCCCATGCAGTCATGATTTAGTGTCTGGGATTATCAGAAGATGCGTTAGCAACGTATCAGACGTGGTTGGTTTTGTATTTTTATAGTTTTATAATTGTTTTGTTTTTGTGTTTTTGTGCTGCCATAGCTTGTTTGTGTCTGATTGTTTTGTCTGATTAGGGCCTGTCAGTTTTTAGTCTTTTGCGTCTCTTGGCTGCTCTTGATCCCAAAGCCTTACTCTTGCTGTGTGTGTGTGTGTGTGTGTGTGTGTGTGTGTGTGTGTGTGTGTGTGTGTGTGTGTGTGTGTGTGTGTGTGTGTGTATACACACAGACTATAGATGGAAGTATGCCTTTAAGCCTGCTATAAACTCGTAACTAAGAGCATCACTGTGGCACCATGTTAAATTATTTGCCTTAAGTATAAGTAATTAGATGCACATGTTCATGTCATGTCTTATTAATTGGAGGTCCCCTAAAAAGGTTGAGGTTTCACGATGGCTCTTATCAGAGTGAAGCAGTTAGTGAAGCTGAATGAATTACTAATGGGAGGATGAAAAGGGCACTTATTATGAGCAAGTACTAAACTCATAAATGACATTAATTTAAATTAAACATAGTTTAGATTTCTTTAGGGTAAGTTGGTATATCAGTGTGAGGACAAAATGCTCTCACAATAAATTCTCCCATAAAGGGATTTCATGTTTTTACCTTGTGGGGACATCTTGCCGGCCCACTTTTTCCCAAAAATTGCCAATTCCTTTTGAATAGCAAAAACGACAAAAATTATTTGCTTTAGAAAATGTAAGATATTACAGTAATCGTTTTATCAATGGAAAGTCCCCCAAAGTGTGTGTGTGTGTGTGTGTGTGCGTGCACGCGATAATTGAGCCATCTGGCAGCTGGTCCATCCCGTAGCTCCCTGCCCTCAAGTACACTATTCATAAGCATCTGCAAAATACAGTGCACTCTCAATTCCACAGGCAAAACAAACACAGACAAATAACAATAGAGTCAATGCACAATGCAAGAACCCCAGGGGCACAAACACAGATGGGCAAAAAGCAACAAGGGGAGCTGCTTAAATATTTGTAGCGTGGCAAAGATCCAGTATGGTAGTTCCAAATTTCACTGGCAAATATTGCAATCTGTGGTATAATTAGCTGCCTCTTGATTAATCAACAATACAAATTTAAATATTTTAAACAGTTGAATATCAGAAAATAGGCATTCTAACATTTTGAAAATGAAAAATTTACTTTCCAGACAAACCAGGGCTCAGCATCTCTGACTTGCTCAGTAGAGCATGCCATACTTGAGGAGTAGAGAAAAAAAGCTCTTCATTTAATTTTCAAATGTACTGCTAATTTGGAAGCTGTAGCTCATCAACTAAATAATATAAGCCTTGACATATTCTTCACAGAATTCTTCACAAGTAGCTGAAGGCAGGTGACCCAGACAAAAGTGTTTTACCTGATTAGGTGTGTGTGTGTGTGTGTGTGTGTGTGTGTGTGTGTTAGAGAAGTGCCGCAGTGAGGAGGATCTGCTCAGTATGGACGCTCGGAATAAGATCACACAGGACATGCTGCAGCCCAGAGTCGAGCGATATTTCTCAGACGAAGAAGGAAGCTCGGACTACCTGTTCGAACTGTCCGATAATGACAGTGACACGTCCGATCTGAGGTCACTGAGGCTTAGTAATTCTCAGTTTGAGTATCTTGCGTAAACATGTATGACATTATTTCATCTGAATGCTGTGTATCCGCAGCCAGCCTTATCTAACATGCAGGCAGTGTCCGGGCTACAGGAAAGAATTTGGCCCCACCCCCTGGATCTGTAACCCTACTCAAGAGGAAGGAACAACACCCAGAGACGGCCCATCTACATCTACAGAGAACACGGGTACACACACACACACACAATAATAATAATAATAATAATAATAATAAAGGGGTGAACTCTCAAACCCCGAAAAGATTCTTTAATTGAATGGAGTTTGTGAGGTTCCTAAAGGCATGCACACATTTTTAGTTCCTATAATAATTGTTTATTGCTTAAAACTTAGTTAATTTATATGAAAACTTATATATATATATATATATATATATACCAGATTGACAAGTGTCTTGCAAAAGAAAATCTTCATTGTGTGCTAAGAAGAAGGTAAAATACCATTACAAAAAAAACCTTGTATTTTTCTTTTTCCTAGTAATTATTTTTCTTAAGAACAGTTCTAGGAAAAAAAAAGGAAACTCAAGAAAACTTTATTTCCTAGTCGTAGGCTGCAAGAGTTCACATAGTCAATTTCAATACTTACTTTGAGCAGTTTAGTCGACGGGACGCCGTGAGAAAGCCTTTTTTTTTTTTCCTGTTTGCTCATTTTCCGCCGTCACCTCCATTTCTTGTTTGCTAAAATCTTTAAACGTTTGATTTGACGTTTTTTCCTTGAGTAGATTAAACTACAGAATGTATACTGTGCATCGAAGCCTACGTACGAAAACAATGAAGGTTTTCTTAAGATGATATTTGCGAATTTTTAAATAGCGTTCTCAAGAACTATCGCCAGTTAGACAGTAGCCTTAAACATGAACTCTCTGTGTGCGCGTGTGTGTGCGTGCACAGTCTCGGAGGGCTTTCAGTGTCCACCCCTCGGCAGTCACCTGATCTGCACCTGCTGCCTCCTGCCAATGCCGGACCGGAGAGCAGAGCACGTCAGCACAAGCCCCTCCCACCAGCACTGTAAGTCCCTCCTTCACCTATCAATCAACACGCACAGATTTGATTCTATCGAATTCTAATTCTCATTCTCATTCTCATTGTTGCCACTCAGGTTTGGTGTGTCAGAGGCCTTTCTGTCACCTGTACTGGGGCTGCCGCCGAATCGGATGCCAGGGATGTTTAGCTCGATTCAGCGGTGAGTCTCGCATCCGTAAATTCATTATTAATTCAAGACTTTGAATTTTTTTTCCGAGTTTGGGGTTCTACGTCTGGGTATTGTTGGGCCGCATATAGACTGTATAGGCAGAACAGAGCTTCGTCTGCGTGTTCCCACGGTCCAAAGACATGCCTTAGGTCAATTGGTGTCTCCAAAGTGTGTGTTTGACGAGTGTGGTTGTAGCCTTGCTTCTTTTAGAAATAGCCACTGATGCAGATGTGATGTTAAATGAATAAATAAACACGGATTGTTATAGATCAGAAAGTAACCTCTAGTGTTGTGTGTCTCTGTGTGTGTGTGTGTGTGTGTGTGTGTGTAGATCTCAATTTAACTGATAAATGTATGGACGGCGTCCTCAACAACAATCACTTCGAGTCGGAGATCTTAAAGGTAATAAAAAATGCTTACTCTACCGTTGCTGGATGTGAGACGTAGTCCAAAGTGCACCACTCATTTGTGGAGTGTGTGTTGGTAACACAATGACCTGCTTTTCATTTGGGAGTGGGAGAGGGACTGACTTTTATGATTGTGGGCAGAATTATTTGAGCTCCAGTGGGAAAACGTGGAAGGAGATGCTCCAGGACACCCTACAGGCAGCACAGCAGGGCCTCTACCGCCTCTCAGGTAAAACTGTGACTAAAGTTATCTGCCTTCAGTAGTTCTAACTGACTAGTAGTTCTAACTTATTTCCACAGCGGAGCTGTAAAACCGACACGTGAATAAACAAGCGAGTTCATTTCAGAATCTTTAAGAGAACAGCAGGGATCGTAAATAAATGCTTTAAAATTAATATACTGTACTAGAAAGTCGCTCGTTTTTGTGACGTTTCTGTAATTTGACCCCGCCTCCAGCTCGGACACACCCACATACAAGTCTTGTGCGTCAAAACTTTCGAATTTATTCTAAACTTTGTAGTTGAATGTCAATGTTTTATCTTATTGAAGAAAACAAAATACAGTGGAATTATAACAAGTGAAATGTTTTAGGGACCACAGCTATCACTAATAGTAACACAATACAAACTTTTATAGTAACGTGATGTACAAGCCAGGATTATTTTGTTCATCTTGTCTTCGTGTACTTGTGAGGACTGAACGTCCCTTCCTGAACATTTCTGACTTTTTGTTTTAAACTGCTTTTTCCCTTTAACTGCGAACCACTTGATTCGGGTAAATGAGGTTAAAGTTAGGATTAGCTGTAAGCGCATTAAGCAGCTGCACTAACCCTTCATTGTCATTCACGTGCATGGAAAGTCCTCACAAGGATAGCATAACAAACGTGTGTATTTCTCTTTGTTTTAGATTACCGTGTCAATGCCGATTCCTTTTTGTGTTACTGCTGTGGGCTTCGGTTCTTTAAGGAAATCGCTTACATCTACAGAGAGAACATTCCTGCCACTGAACTACCAGGTAACACACACAGACACAGACACACACACACTTATGCAATGTATTAATTCTCCATATTAAATGAATTTTCTTTTCTTTCTTAGCTGCTGTAACTTCGAGGCCGGATTGTTATTGGGGGCGAAACTGTAGAACTCAAATCAAAGCTCATCACGCCACGTAAGCAATAATAATTAATAATAATAATAATAATAATAATAATAATAATGCATGTATTCCAATCAGCAGTGTTGTTGCACCCAAACCATTTATATAATCTTATTTAAGTCTTCTACAGGAGATGCGTTTTCTTTATTTTTTTTTATTTATAAGCCAGTTTTAGATGAGTTAAGTGAACATTTTATTTTATATAGTGAGTCTATGTCATGCCTTTTCAGCTACACTTGTTTCTTTTCTCTCGTTTCAGGAGGTTTAACCACATCTGTGAGCAGACGCGCTTTAAGAACTGATCCTCTGGTTTCTTAATAATCTTGATGTTTACAGACGATCCGCTTATCAAACGGCTTATTGTCAGCCTGTCTGACGAAGGTCAGTACGTAGAAATGTACAAATCTTTACCTCTGCACTTTGTTTATCGGGGCTTTTCTTCAGGTTGTTGCTCGTGAGGTCAGAGTTCGGTTTCAAATCTGGCGGGATCAGGCAATCAGAACGTCAGCACTGTGACTTGATGCCGGTTAGAGTCCGTGCGTAAACGACTCGGCTAAACGAGCAACTCGTATACATATCACGATCATTTTTTAAAATTACGTGTTTGATTAAGGCGACTTGGTTTCCGTGTAGGTGCAAAATCAGGGCATGCCGTTTCAGATGATTCGGAATTCGAGAGCTTCCACTAGATCTTATAAAACGGAACACATTTTTTTGTTATTCTTATTTTCCTCAAATTATGAGTTATGATTCCACCAGCAATCCCTACTTTTTTCATATTGAGATCAGAGCGTGGTTACAGGAACCACGCTCTGATCTCAGTATGAAAAAAGGAGGGATTTCTGGTGGAATCATAACGCTTTGCTTTTTAGCTTCCGCACGCTTGTGTGTAAGGACGGCTTTTGCTTGAAGTTTTGCATCAATTCTAAGAAAGGGTGCCATTACTTTGTACCGGAGCCCAGTCTGTTGCTATATAACCGATTCTGTGGGGGTCCAGGGTTTCGGGACCGGGCCTTAAGTAAGTTCTAAAAAGAACGTCGTAGAAGGGATCACCAATATTAGTGTCTTTTGTTAATATTAGTGTGTATTAGTGCCTTTGTTACTGTTCTGACTGTTTTTTGGTTTGAGTTGGGGGGGGGGGGTGTAGGGGGGGTTGCTTTAGCGAAGACTATTGCTTGTTGGTGTTAGCCTCGTAGCTCCTCTTTAGTCGCTGAGCGTTTTCATTTTGTGGGATCGTTTGCTCGAACCTACTGCTGCATTTTTCTAACGCAATCATTCAGTTTTTAAATAGTACATTATGCAAGCTCTCGCTTGGTCTTTTTTTTTTTTTTTTTTTTTTTTGCAGAAAACTTGTTGCACTTAAACCAGACGCACGAGTCGGCCGTAAACGTCAGCGGCCTTGCACGTGCAGTAAAACTATATTAGTTTCGTTAAAAATATCGTTTAAAGGGTAGAAGAACGGTAACGGGCTGGACTGTGAAACGGCTCAAATTGAACCCTTTAAATGTTCACTTTAAATCTTTTATAGAACGTCTGTATCGTTTATTAACGGATAAAACCTGGGGAGTAACGCGCAGTACCTTAAGCTTAGTGCGAATGCAGTTCAAAACTAGATTTCCATTCGCTGCAGGAAAAGCAGTGCTTTAATAGAGCTGATGGTAGGTGTCGATTTCAGCTCATGTTTGAATTGTCAGTTACAGTTTCTGGACAGAACAGCGTTCATTCCTATGGGACAGTTGATTAAAACCTGTTAATTAATTCAAACCTACACCTCTCTGCCAAGCCCATTGAAACCCAGCGTGGGTCTAAACGGTTTGGGTCGTGTTAATTACAAAAAACTGGAGATGAAGTATGAGGAACAATAATGCGGTAATCTAAACAGTGTACTGCTCTGCCTTACAATAATCGTTCAGCTCAAAAAATAAAAGAAACATCAAAATTGGGGCGCTATCCTAGACTGTACCAGTAGGGGGAGACAAAGGCGTTATAGTGACAGTAGATCAGTGTAATGCAACTACGTGCGTAGATTCCTATACTAGCCACTAGGTGGTGCAATTTAGAAGGTTTTGCTTAGATTAAACGTACGTTTTAAGCCATGAATGCAAAAGAAATCGCACACAAGCTGCATTGTAAAAGCTGAAGTGAGCACGTGCTTGTTTAGTGATGATTTACCTGTGTGTTATCTTACATTGTATGAAGGAAATGCATATAATAGGCATTAAATGTTAAATATCCATAATGTCTGTTGTTCTACCTCAGATGATCTGAAACCGTGGATTTAAAATAAAAACGGGAATTTATTGCAGAATCTGATGGGCTTTTCGATTTCGTAAAGGCACCCTTTCTGTGTAATAGCGGCCGCTGAGAGACTAACGTGTAGAAATCGGATTAAACTTGTTTCGTGCACTAATGAACCTCGAATAAAAACTGAACTTAAACTTTTTGTAACACTGCAGTTTTTTTTTTTGTCACGCCGTTCAGCTTTACACTTTGTACACACGTTATTTATTGCCTGAACGCACACCTACTGTTTCCTATAATCGTTTGTGTTTGTTAATATGGTAATACATTTTTAATGGGCGCTCTATAACGTCAACAGTTTTGATCGGTGTAATTATGTGTACCAGATTTTCTTCGCTAGTCCGCCCAAACCTCTGCATTCCTCACAGGCTCAGACTAGATTTGGACCTGCGTCCAATCCTCCCCGGACCCCCACCCCCCAGCAGCAAGGGCTTTACTGACCACATGCAAAACGTCCCCCAAAGAAACACTGAACAGGCGTCACCCTTTCTGATGCATCCTTAACGTTTAATGACCTCCAACTTCGTTTTTAATTCCAAACGACACCAAATGTTTGAACATAAACCAACGTTTTAACCTGGATCACCACGTTAACCGTCCCGTTTGTTAGTGCTGCCCTCAAACGTATCGTAAGGTGGGGGCGACCCTAATTTGGATAGCGACCCAGTACGCACCCCCCTCCCCACCCCCGCTTGCCCGTGCTGAAACGGGGCGGTCGCAGCGACCAGAAACTTCGCGGCCCCGTCTGGATTCCTACCTGGCAACAGACGGACTTCACATCACCAGAGGTGGGGATCGATCCAGGGCGACTCCGCACTAGGAACCAGCTCTAACGCCTAAGCCGCTCTGGTGAGATGACGTCTGTCGTTACAGAAGTGTTTCCGCTCTCTGTGTATTCACCTGATCAACCGGTTCCTGAGGCTCCTGTTTCTCCAGTGGTCATGGGACCAGTCCGGGGTGCCCCCACCTTACACATGGTTCCTAAATTAACACAGTTATCACCAAAAATGACCAAATTGAGCAGCAGTATTACTATAATAGCCGTGTTTATAACAACAGAAGGCAAAGGAAACGACGCTACGTGTTCGTGGTTATATTTTACGTGCATTAACGTATTGAATCCAGCTCCGTAAAACGAGCACGAGCAGCAGAACCGAAGCTCAGGGACTTTCAGCACGGTCCTGCTGTAGATCTGCAAGAGGAAACAAAACCTGACGGAACCTAAACCTGACGAGCCGCATCGCGAACAGCAAGAACAGTTCATAAGTGCTTCATGGACAGGTTTCCATAACCAAACCTAATCGGCCCGTGCAACGGTGATGTAAAGCACGGTCATTGGACTCTGGAGCAGAGGAACACTTACAGCCCCACATAAAATCCAAGCAGATGTGGATTGAGGGCCTGGTTTAGGGGCCCAACCGAGGCAACTGCTTGGACTTGGACCTTCAGCCTTCTGGTCAGTAGTCCTCTAGCATAAGCCCTGCCCACTTTATTCCTCCTCCACCAACCTTGACAGTGGTACTAATGGATTTAAGGTTGTAGTGGAACCTCAACTGGAACGTTGTCTGAAGTTACCAGTTCACCATAAACATCACTTCTGGAAGAAGCTCTTTGAGGCTCTTGGCATCAGAGCAGAAGTGTAAATGTTTTATTAGATACTGCATTTCTTTTTTCGGTATAATAATCATTCCCTTTATAATAGATCAAACAGCGTAATAAACAGTGCGTACGTAACGTTGATAAAACATCACACGTTGCTAAACGCGTGATCCGAATTACCTAACGTTGCGTCCTTTTTTTTTTTTTTTTTTTTTTTTTTTTTTTGCTTTATCTGTGTATCGGTTTGTTGCCGTTGCGGAACGTCGGCTCAAAGTGCAGGTTTGGTATTTATTAAATAACTGGAACTGCTATAGCTTTAACGCGGCAGGGTGCGATTCGCTTTGCTATCCCTTTTGGTCACATGTCCTTCTCCACCGAGTGGCACGGCCTGACGGAAGCGGAACCTTACTGGACGTGGTTTTTCAGAACGCCTGACTTCGAACCCTCCTCTTTTGTTATGCCTATGTGGGCGAAGCCTAGCACAGAGTTAATTCCGTCCGCCTCGGATGAAACCAGAGGCTCCCGATCGTCTTCCTCCGAAATAGCAAACACAGGAACAGAGACGTTACCGTCAGCAGCTGAATAATCGCAGACGTTCTGACCTCCCTCCTGCCTGCAGGGGGCGCCGTCAGGACCAGAGAACTGCTGAGAGTCGGTCGATGGCGGGTTGAAGCGCAGAGGGTTGAAGCGGCGCTGACGCTGAGCCGAGTGAGACTGAGGAAGGGATGTGGAGGAATTGCACAAGATGTTCGCGTCACTTCCGTCCACGGCCGAACCTGAAGACACCTGGGGACCAATCAGAACCCACTGCAGGTCAAAAGCTTATAAAGAGAAAATGCTTAATTATAAACAGTAACCTTAGGGGAAACTTAAGAGAACAGTAGGGGAACTTCACAAAGAATTAAAGGAACCTTAAGAGAACAGTAGAAGAACGATAAGAGAACATTAGGGGAACCTTAGGAGAACAGTAGGGGAACCCTAACAGAGGATTTGAGGAACCTTAAGAGAACATTAGGGGAACGTTAAGAGAACATTAGAGGAACCCTAACAGAGGATTTGAGGAACCTTAAGAGAACATTAGAGGAACCCTAACAGAGGATTTGAGGAACCTTAAGAGAACAGTAGAAGAACCCTAACAGAGGATTTGAGGAACCTTAAGAGAACAGTAGAAGAATGTTAAGAGAACATTAGAGGAACCTTAAAAGAGCATTAGAGGAACTTGATCAGAAGATTCCAGTAACTCACGTTCGTATCCACCAGTTTGGTGAAGGGGCTGGTCAGGTTCCAGCTGCACCACTTTCTGTGTAACTGAGGAAGAGGAAGCAGGAAATCTTGGAAGGTCCGAACACTCCACGCTCGAGGCCGTGCAGAACCAACATGGCTGGGGCGATTCGGCCAAACGGAGGGCTCGCTGTGGGGCATCCAGTCAGAGGGCTGGACGTGTCCGGTGTCACAACGACGCACAAAATGTTCCTGCTGCTGCAGGAGAACCGGATTAACATTCACCTTTATTACTGGGGTTATTGCTCTTTATTATTTACCCTTCATTGTTGTTGATGGAAATTCTATTAATAGTATTACATCATCTTTAACTTAACTAATGTTTGTATTAATAAATAAAAACATTTTGACGAGTTTTTGAAGCAACCAGAGAGGAAAAATCACACAAATAAATCAATTAAAATCATTAGTGCAATTACAGCGCGGCTTTATATATACGGTGTGACTTTAACGCCTTAGTTAAATACCCTTATGTACTGCATGACTGTAATGTGGGGGCACCCCTGGTCTGGTTATATGACAACCTGTACACCCAGGTTGCCACTTCCGCAAGTTTTGGCACCCCGAGCCAGGGGCGGGTACAGGGCAAATAAACAGGGCCGTACAGGTGGCGCTGGTGCTTCATGCGGATAAGTGCCAAAACGTTTGTTTCTGCGGAGGTTGTGTAAGGCGCTTTCATTTAGAAAGCCAACAGAACGCGTCATGTGACCAAGGGGGCCAAAACTTTCGCACAAGTCTGTGTGTGGTGCCATACAGGGGAGGAAATCCTCCTGGGAAAAAACAAATAAAACAAAAGAAAACAAAGTGCGAAGAAACGGAGTGTACTTTGGCTGCACACGCACTCTGGCAGATTTGTAGTGCCAAATCGTAGTGCCAACACACACACACACACACACACACACACACACACACACACACACACACACACACACACACACACACACACA
>JAVSBV010179323.1:0-13330 GCA_033117975.1 Parotocinclus spilosoma | reverse complement strand
TAAAGATAGGTGTGCCAAGCTTGTGGCATCATATTCAAAAAAACTTGAGGCTGTAGTTGCTGCCAAAGGTGGTTCTACAAACTATTAAGGAAAGGCTGTGAATACTTATGTAAATATGATTTCTTTGTTTTTTAATTTTAATAAATTTTCAAAACTTTTTTCACATGGTCATAATGGGGTATTTTGTATAGAATTTACAGGAAAAAGATTAATTTAATACAATTTGGAATAAGGCTGTAACGTAACAAGATGTGGAAAAAGTAAAGCGCTGTGAATACTTTCCGTATGCACTGTAACAGGTCTGTTATTTCTCAGTGTTGGACACTGAAGCTGGAGTTGCACTTGATTTTACAGTAAGTATATAAACTTTTTTCCTTTAAGAATTGTTAGAGTTGAGTCACATTCACAATGGACTTCCTGGATTTAGAGCTGGGCTTCGCCTTGGTCACTCAAGTGCATTCTCTACTATTCTTAAGTCATTCTTTTCACGTTGCTTCACTCTACACTTCTGTGCCACATGTTGTGGATTTTTTAATATTACCCGTTTTCTGCTTTTTGCATCATATTCTGCCAGTTATTATGCTACGGGGAACAATTTGGCTGGTGGGATGTTGATGTATTCATTGAATTGGACATAATCTTGAACAAATGCTGATTGGCTGTCAAAAAAAAAAATCTTCAGCAACTACTGAGAGAATTAACTGTCACTGATGTTGATCAGATGAAAAAACATGGTCTGACAAGTTCAAATGTAAAATTTTTCTTGGAAATCATGGATGCCGTGTCCTCCGGGCCAAAGAGGAAAAGGACTGTCCGGACTGTTATCAGCACAAAGTTCAAAAGCCAACATCTCTGATGATATGAGGGTGTGTTAGTGCCCATGGCATGGGTAGCGTGCACATCTGTGAAGGCATCCAAGCAACGTCTTTTCAGGTACATGACTGTTTATTTCAGCAAGACAATGCCAAGCCACATTCTGCATGTGTTAAACACTATGGTAACATATTAAAAGATTACAGGTAAAGTGTGTGGTGTGGTTCATTATGAAGCTTAAAAAACAACAGAGAACCCGCACTGTTGAGTAACTGAAGTTGAAGAATTCCACCTACAAAGCTTCAACATTACTGTCCTCAGTTCCCAAATACAGTGGTAAACTTGCCCCCGTCCCAACTATTTTGGAACATGTTGCAGGCATCAAATTTAAAAGGAGTGAATATTTGCAAAATGCTTATCCATTTGAACCTTAAATATATTGCTTTTGTAGTGTATTTCATTTAATATGGGTTGAAAAGGATTTGCAAATCATCATATTCTGTTTTTATTTATATTTTACACAACTCCTAACTTCATTGTAATTGAGGTTGTACATTGCTAAGTATTGGTAATTACAGACTGTTTTATATGCTTAGTTAATCTCTTTCCATTAAAAGATCTTACAGTGTGGGTACGAATTGGGTCAATATTGTAATATTCTTCACATTTGAAACTGGCATACAATCCCAGTGCGGATTTGAGTACGAGATCCTTGCTGGCTCATGGAAGAGAGCATCATACTGTGCATACCTTATTCAGTTATAATAATAATAAATTAGATGTGGGGATTAAAGGTTTGTTATTTTGCAGTGCAAATGTTTAGGCTTTATGTTTTATTTTTCTCTGGTTAAGTTTTAAAGTCATGTTTGAGCAGACGCTGAAAAGCATACTGTTACACAGTAAAAACTAGATACATCATGCTTTTTATTTGTAATAATAACTACTTATTAACTTGTAAAGGTGCAATTGCAGTTTTGGGATGAGCTATAATGTTTCAGCAACTTCAAATAGTAAAAGACATGTACGTGTGCACGTGCGGATTGGGAGCCTCAAATATTGTTTACAATAGGGGTACACTGCAGAAAAAAGGTGAAACGTTCTGGCTTAGAAATATGTATTACAGTTTTGACATCATACAGTCCAAGGACACCTGCTGTCTATGTTAAAGAGATAAAAGATCAATCTCTCACTAGAACAGAGGTCATTCAGAAACTGTAAAATTCTCCAGTTTGAAAAAAATATTTCCCCTCAAGACTAACTCAATTTTGTGCTTCTTAATGATTTAGCCCAATGAAAAGAACAAGTTCACACAGAGGTGGAAACATAGACGAATATTGCAGTTGGAGAGTGACTTATGAGCTTATGAACCTTCGCTGTGTTGGGTACTCATATTAGGTTTTGTAATAATTCATGTTTTTTGTCATCTAGGGCAACTGTGTGAAAGTTGCACTTACAGTGTTCCTATGGGAAATTGTTTGGTAGTTTGTTTATTCAGTAAAGTAGCAAACTCTTGTAATCTAAATTATATTCTTTGACAAAGAAACAACACACCCAGATATTGGGTGAAATATTGGATTGCTTTAAAACTTGGCATGCAGTTATGTGTCAGGCAGATATGTAACTGATTACAGGTGTATTGTGATTAGATCATACAACAGTTAATGACACATATTAGTGACACGAGAGACACTAGCAGTGATATGTTCAGGAGATCCACGTTACTTCTATCGGCAGAGCTTCCAAATGTCATGTTACAGCAATATAATGCTCACCCAAACACAGAAAGGGTTTCAAATGAATGTCTCCACTGGATTGCAGTACTTCCTTGGCCTTCTCATTCACCAGATTTACCACCAATCAATCATTTATGACACCAGCTGGGATGATGTGGGACCTTTTGTATACCTTTATACCCAATTGTATCCAGCCTACAGGTGGCCTAACAGGGTACTTAAGCCTCCTTTCAATTGTACAGTTTTCCCAAATAAACTCACTCTTTCACATATTGTCATAACTTATCATCATTACATTTATACATATGCAGTTGTATTCAATTC
Source organism: Parotocinclus spilosoma (assembly GCA_033117975.1). NCBI lineage: Eukaryota > Metazoa > Chordata > Actinopteri > Siluriformes > Loricariidae > Parotocinclus > Parotocinclus spilosoma. The sequence continues at coordinate 10,460 of JAVSBV010179323.1, read as the reverse complement.
CTCTCTCCTCTTTGTCAAAAATGTCTTTTGGTCAATTAATGTATTTATCTGTCCTGAGGGATACTGTAAGTCTGAATAGCACAGTACCAGTTTACATTAGAAACTTATGACTGCACAAACATGGGGTTAAAGTTGAATTAATTAGAGATGGTAGAGAGCTGCATGTGTATGTCTTACTAATCTAGTACTTAATGATTTTTGGTGGCCTACAGTCTACTGCTCTCCCTCTCTCTTCAGTCTCCCTTACTCTCTCTCTTTCTCTCTCTCTCTCTCTCTCTCTCTCTCTCTCTCTCGCTGGACGCCCCACATTTGTCAGCCTGAGAAGATGGATTTCTAAGCAAGAGAGTGTGAGAGCCTGTGTACTGCCGTGTTGCTCATTCATTTGAGACGCAGCTCTTCTTCCTCACGCTCGTACTGTGGGAGCATGTGAGGCAGACGGAGGTAGAAAGTGAGTCGATTGATTGTATGTGTGTATGTTTATGTGTGCGTGTGTGTCCCAGCACCCTTTCTGAGGGGAGGAGTGGGCTCTAACCGGCTGTTTGACATCAAGGAAGCCTTAGTGGTTGTAGTGAGCGAGGAAAGGGTGCAATAAAAAAGGCAAGAAGCTAGAATCTCTGATCAGGAATCATTCAGGAGGTGTTGGGCAACAGCTTTTGGTCCTGCCAGCATTACCTGAGCATTGACGTGGTGTTACCTGGACGTTCCTGCAAGAGATTTCTGGTGGTAGGAAGCAAAGGGACCATGGCTGTTCAGCTGATGCCTGAATCCGCTGTCTGTCTCCTCATGGTGAGTGGTCTGGGTCTGTACCATCCAACACACATACACACACACACATACACACACACACACACACATATATATGTCTATACATACAAATATGACTGGGGTTGTCACACCATGGAGAGGGTCTCATTAGTCTTTTGATCAGGATCTCATTGGTAGATGTGACCATTGTCCTTTCATATATTTACTTTCTTCTCACACACACACACACACTCACACACACACACACACACACACACACAGCAGCACTTTGCCACGTGCACCTCTGCAGCAGAGCCGCACAGTAGAACTGATGCAGCATGGACAATACACCACTGCCGTTTAATTCTACTACTACTATTCTACTCATGTCAAACCTGTTTTATTCATTGATGCTCAGTGTTTTAAAATATGATGCTGTAATGATCCACTCTTGTTGCTGTTTTAATAAAGATTCCGTACTAATAACGTAGCGTTAAATTAATAAAATGCATTAGCTTTTGAAATGAAGCGTGTACAGTGTGTTAAGACCCGAAGAGTCCATATAGGGTTGATGTACTTTTATATAGCTTATTTAGCTTTTTATGTGCATGCAAGTGGTCTTAGATGCTGAAAGCGTGCACTGATGCACCACTCTGCTTCGGCTGTAATGGCCGTCTGTCACCATGGCAATAGGCTATGCCTAATACAGAGGACAAGAAAGAAAGAAAGAAAGAAAGATAGAAATAATGAAAGACAGAAAGGAAGAAAGCATGTAGGTAACCAGCTTCTCTTCTTGTCCTCTTGAGCCTCTTTTATCTTTTTCATCACCCTCTACTAATTTTGGTGAAAATCTTACACAGTTGTTCTACTGTTTTTGTTAAGATGAGACTTCTATCTTGTGAGTGACATCTTTCAAAATGTTGGCTGCTTGCTGATTTACATAAAAAAGGTCCAGCAGTGGGAGCTTGGAAGAGCTAGGGTTTGAACTCATGACTTTCCAACTAGTACACAAATATTAGCAGAATCACCAGTCTCGTGATTTTGCTGGCAACTCAAAGTGTCCCAAATATAACAACTTTCCAGTCAACTTTTACCACATACCTTGCCTGACTCAATTTATACCATCTCTCTTGTAACTTCCCATTTCTGCCCCTTATTTTCTCCCCTGTTGATGTTTCCCAATCCTTCCTAACTGTGGAAAGAAGCTCGTAGGCCAGAAAGTACCTAGGTACATCCTGCCAATGACCACTTCTTTGTTATTTACAAGTAGACTAACAGTTAATTTGATTATTTAGCAGACACCTTTTTCCAGGGGAACCTACAAGTGATACAGTTAAAAAATATACAATCATTATACAACACCATGGTTATCGGTTTAATAATAATTAACAAGTTTAGGGTCTTGTTTAAGGGTGAGTCAGTGAAACACCAACAAGAGTTGAACTCAGGTCTGTGTAGCAATAAGCAATGTATTTTATCACAATATTATCTGTATGACCTGCAGTTGCTGCTTTTATATTTAGTAATCCCAGTGTGAAACCTATTCACACTGAACACCAAGGCTCTGCATTTAATAGACACTACTTACTTATATACCTCACTGTATACTTAATGATACAAGGAGCATGTCTGAAATGAATTAAATGACATCCAACCAAACCTGGACCCTCGTTACATGTCTAGACATATATTCATGACAGGTAACTAAGCAGGGTTAAGAGTTTTTAAAAATTCTTTTGCATTATGCATGATGATGAAAATGATTTTGTCCCTGGGAGCATTTACATATCCTTAATGTGTACCTGTGCACACACACACATACATCATGTCAGAGCTGTGCTGTCTCATGAAATATTAACATGAATTTGTGCAGCTTTTGCCGCTTGATGAATATTAAAGCCTCTCTGCTGAGAGCATTAATATTTCAGACAGTGTTAATTAAGCTACTTGACATTTGAGGTACAGACAGACCACAACAAATAAAACATAACCCTGTCAGCAAAGGGTAAAAATATCTGTAGCAATTTCACATGCCTGGCCACTTGGACGATCAAAATAAGACACTCCATACGGTCTCTAGCTCTTTTTCTCTCTTTCTCTCTCTCTGCCAGAGAGAGGGGCATCTGTTGGTGAGTGACTGCCAGTCTGGAGTCTTAGTTTTCTGCCCCTCATTAGTGTGTCTGTTAGAGTAGCAAACAGAAGCATCTCCATTTCCATCCATTCATCTTCTGCTTTCACCCCTCCCTTATTGTGAATCCCTGGAGGAAATGCTCCCCAGAGAATTTACATACAGCCACAGAACAATGACATCATAGCTCTTAGTGCACTGTGCTATTGCCAGACATTGAAATCTCAGGCAGACACTGTACAGTAAAACTGCTTATTGCAGAAACAAAACAATATTGCACATTTATATGGGCAGGTGACACAGAGTTTTTTCTATCTTCTTTAGAACTCATTCTTGACTGGAATTTAGTAGTAAAAATAAACATGACTTTGGGTTAATTGACTGCACTAGAACCCCTTTTGTACAAATTCTCCTTTTGTTTTAGGAAATATTTCTCTGAACAAAATAAAACTAGTTTGTAAATATGATCACATTGCAAAGATAAAATAGATTTTTCAGAACTGAATAGCTATAACTATATATTAAAAGCACTGGGTGCAAAAACAGAAATATAGCCTGAACAAAAATGAAAGGTCATCGGATTCTAGCTGGGTTTCCATCCAAACCTCTAGTTATGCGCATTTACAAAATTTCAGCATAAATAAATGTGTATAATGTCATGTTTCCATATGCTACAGTTATTCAAAGAAACTTTAGATGATGTAGAATAGCACAATTAAGTATGACATTGAAACTAGCAACAATTGAGTAATCTAACTGAGACTTTTCTTTTAGTGCAATAATCTTTACAACTTTTTACAATGTTTTAATGGCTTCATTCAGGTCAGAGATTTGAACATTTTGGCTCCTAATGAAGGCTAAAATGTGTTGTGTTTGTGTATTGGTTGGCCTGACACGTGCAAAGTGTGTCTGACACAGCTGATGTTTAAGGTGTCCAAGTGTTCATGTGCTTGCATGAGTCCAGCCCCACAACCCTAAATAACCACAAAACAGATAGACAATGAATAAATACATGAATGATAAGTATTTTTTATGTATTCATTTTTATTGATGCATGTACTGTAAAAGAACTGTAAAGATGCCATTCAGAAGTGCAGCGTGTTGCGGGAACTGTCTGCCTCCAGTTTTCTGCTCTTTGCCTTTTTGTCTGGATGTCTCTGTTTAAGACTGGATCAATAACTCAGCCTTATCTTTGATCTGACGCTGTAATACAAAGTAGATTGGACTAGAAGATGCATCTCTCCACATGGGAGTTTTTTTATCTGATCTATACAGCATGTACTGTGGCTCTCGAACCACATATCAGATTATAGTGGAGCTCAGATTTGCATCACTTTGCACTGTAAAACTGGAGTATCAGAACTGAATGGAGAATGGAGAACCAGTAAGTTCAGTAGTTCTCTATACACATACACTGTATATGATGATTCACTGTGCATTTTTCATCTTGGATGACAAACCAGGCAAATAAGACGCAGTGCGAATGAACAGTCACATGAATATGGGTTATTCTGTATCTGCTAAAAGAGCTGTAAAAAAGGATTACAGCACAGGACAGCAGGGAAGTCCTCTGAATAAAAAACAGCTCCAATTCCTCTCTATCACGCTTCCCTTCCATTTAACCGCCAGTGGCTTAAATTCTAGTGGCACTGCAGTAAAATTTGCACTGTGCAGCATAGTGGCTCTCCTCCCACCTGTCTGTCAATACCATTAATCCTTGAAGTGCAATCTGTGCTGTGTTAGATCAAGTACAGCGTATAGCATATATGAGAAGTGCTTAAAACAAGCTTGTATGCACTCAAATCAAAATGTCATTACATAGTATTTTCAACCTAAAAACTTGTGTAGCCCTTTGTAAATGATTCAGTACACTGTTTCTTCCTCCCTCTTTGTGTTGTTTGTGCCTCTCTGAGCACAAGAAAAATTTGTCCTATGATTGTTTAAACAGGCAGACACCAATGATTACACAACTCTTTTTAACAATTTTTTAATAGGGAACAAGGAACTCTGTTTTTTTAAAGAAACTCTTTAATCATGAGGCTATTTTTCACAATTCCCTTTCCTGCATCTCAAATCTTCATTCAAACATCAATCAAAATCAATTAAAATAATCTTTATGGTTGTTTGTTAAAGTTCAATGCAGTAACTTTTACAAAAGGTACTGTTTTATTTAGTCTTGCTAGACCACACTAAAAAAGTTATTTAACCGTAAAGTTTCCATTACTCTGCCAGAGATGAATTGATAAACACTAAAGATTTTTTTTATTCATTGTATTAATGCTGTCCATTACTCAGAAAAAGTAAAGAGACTGGCTCAAACAAACAAACAAACAGCTCTCTGTGATAGGTCAGTACAGTTAGAAGAAAACTTATGATTATGAGCATTAACCAATTGCCGGTTGATTGTTTATTGTCCAAATATGAATTTATCTTATAAAATAATAATTCATAGATAAAATGCATAAATGGCAGATACATTGTTGTTTGAAAGCTGGTGAAGCCAGTGTCAGTGTTAGAGTCAGGTCATCTGTCTATGAACTGAATCTGAAGAGAAAGTGGGTCATGCAGTAAGACAAAGACTTTAAGCACACACATTTGGTTACCAAAATTGGTTAATGTTTTAGAATGAAGTCAAAGTTCTAACCTTTATCCAATAGAAAATGCTTGATTAATATGATCAGGTTTTTTTAAAATGCTATGCTAAGTTTTACATAAGGGGTTCAAACTAGATAAGAAAAAAATGTTTGCCTATTTTAAAATGTATTGATATGTAACAAAAACAAATTTTTCTCATCAAATCTAATTTTTTGTCTTATTTATTCAATTGGGTTCTTTCTATCCACTTTTCAAACGTGTAAATATCTGATGATGTTTTAGAACATATTCATGCAGAAATATAGACAATTGTAAGGGTTTCACAAACTTTCAAACACCACTGTATCATCACTTCTATTATGTTTAGCATTCTTCCTAAAGAGGCTTTACAATATGTTAATAAATCTGCCAAATTCCAAACTTATACTATATGAACTACGCTGTCAAACTGAAAGTTTCAATTTATCTACACAACATCTGCAGCTGTGAGAGTTTTATTTTGGTGCGTTCCTTGTTTTGTCTATCTTTATCAATAAATCTATCTCTGGCGCCTGTCTCCGGAAAACACAGACATAGGCATGTCCTGCATGGGATGTCAGTTATTTGCGCACAGAGATTGTTGTTAAAGAAATTAAGCACAATTATCGAAAATATGATTGTGGAAAATATTCCAAAGAGCAAATAACAAATGCACAATACTTGAAGTAGTTTCTAAAAGATGAATGGGAAAAAATAAGAGACAATTTCCTTTTTAAACTTCTAAAAGGGCACAGTGTACTTAGGATAGCTGGTAGGTCTGAAAAAGTGTGGACAAGGAAAAAGAGGATTTGACTTTCTTGATGTCTATAATTTGTTGTTTTTTGTTTGTAATTCTGTAACATTTTAATATTACAACATTATTAATTGATTTTGTTTAATGAATTTGACAGATGCCCTTATCCAACTGAATCAGTCTAACAAGGTTTAATCCAAACAATTGATAAGGGCCTTGATCAAGGACCCAACTATGGTAGCTTTTCAGTGTTGGGACTTGAAAACTCAAGGCACAGATCAATAACCCAGTAATCTAAATGCCATGCTACCACACTGACATTATTTGTATTATTTATTATACATTTTCGGAGGTCTAATTTGCTTTATAGAATGTAAAATGTGAATTTAATTGTGAATTTAAATGTTCCTAAGTGTACTTGGAGAAATAATGATCGCAAATGATCCTGGCTCCAGGGAATATGACCTTATTTCAATGTTTCATGTTTTTTTCATCCTCTACAATGCTGTATACAAAAAGTAAATCATAAGTCATAAAAAGACTAACATTGTTTAAACATTAGTAATCATACATTGCGAATGCCACTGACACCAGTTATTCAGCCCAGATCATTAAACTCCAAAATACAATCTTAAGTAGGGCCCATACCCTAGTGATTGTAAGCATGGTAATGCAACAAAAAAAATAACATTAACAAAAAAAACCTTTCCTCCCTTTTTGGGAGAAATAGCAGGAAAATGATTTTCTGATTAGTGTTTTAGTCAAAAATCTACAAAGTAAAATACTAGCTTGACATTTCATCTGTTGTTCCAGACCCATATTAGCATTTAATTTGTTGTTCTGGAAAACACACACACATACCTTAATTGTAACCAGTTCCTTTAAATTGTTCCAGTTCATTTAAACTTCTCTCTCTCTGTTGACATTTTAATGCTTGTAGACACTCGTCTGGTACTTCCTCCAGTGGCACACAAAGTAATTATATGGATTCTGATGGATTCTCTGGAAAATTGTTTGAAACCCCCCCCCACAAACCTCCTTGAAAGGTCTCATGGTATTTACTCTGTTGGTGTGATCATGTTCCTGGCTCATTTTACTTCTGTACATGGACTGACTATTCCTGTTCCTAATCCTGTTTCTGTGCCATATCCTTAAGTTACTTTGTGTATTGTGTGTTTAAATGTAGAGTTTAGTCATCTGCTTCATGTATCCCTGTATTATTGACTTGCCCCCATAATTGTGTGTCTAACTCTGTATAGAGGTTCAGGACAGAAGGTTAGGGAATAAAAATTCCCCACGCATTATGCCAGGCATTTAGATACCAGGGTTGACTGTGTATGCTTTTGCACAATCCATGAGCATAGGACTCATAAACCCTCCAGATATTGGCTCCATGTATTGCTTAAAGGTACCCTCAAAACGTGTTGCCACACGTACATAAATGTAACCTATCTTAGGTAGCAAAATTGCATATCATCCTATAACAATGCCCACTAAAAGACAAACGTGTCTCCAATTAGCAGGATTAAAAATTATGTTGCAATAACATACATAATACACCCTTAATACAATTCAAGTAAATAAACGACATCAGTGACAAGAACCAGCACATTCACATCAGCAACTTTTTGTTTGCCACATCAAAAATACATTATTTTGTGTGTCTATTTCCTTCAGAAGTCACAAGACACATGTTATGACTTAATGGGATGTTTATCATGGATTGAGTAGACAACTGTGTCATAAGCCACATGTTATGATTTAAAAAGTATTTGGTCATGGATGTGCTGATCATTGTATTTACGGTTTTGTAAGAATTTGTAAATGCGTCTCTGATTCTGTGTTCTGAGAGAACATATTTGGATTGTCTTCATACTCAAGACACGTACAACAGAGAAACCCCTTTGTTGTCCTTTACGTATCTTGTTGCACTGATGATGTCATTTCAAACGCACTGATGAGTGTTATGATGAAAAACATGGGGAAGTTAATAAAGATTAGTGATAAACAGAGCACTGTTTTCTCATTATTATGCTTTATGAGAAGAGGAAATCTTTTGATTCTAGTCTGGGGGATACTGGAAAGAACACACACAAAGCACTGGCCTCTGCAGCCTACATAATCTTATTCTCCTGTTTGTATACAGGACAGAGAGGAGTCAAATTAGATTTAGATATTAAGATTTAAGACAGGCAACCCACAAGAACACACACACAAACAGTACTCCAGATGTCAGTGCTTCAATCACTCTTGATTAGGTCTAAACATGATTAACATATTTACCTTCTGTTACTTTGGATTTACCAGAATTGTATGCATAGTGTTATGCTACACAATACAATGTGTACCTCCTTTCTAATTAATGGTCTGTTTTAGCCACACCCACTAAAGAAACATAAAATCAAAGCCATCCATAAAACAACACTGCAAATATAATCAAGAAATCAGTGACATTCAAGCGTACATGCAACTATTGTGATAACACCACAGTGACATCAGAGACATCAGTCTCTAAACGTTAGGTTTAGCACAAGCTCACAAAATGGGACATATACTATTTCCCATGATCTGCCTTTTGTTGCAACATTGACTAGCACTGCCTTCTAATCCAACCTGAGTGCTTTATCTAAGTAATGCTCGCATTTGAAAGGATGTAAATCAACCACTACTATATATAAGTCACCATGGTTTTATAATAAAACCTCCGGTAAGCACAATTGTGTGTCGTCATACTTTTGTATTGTATGTTGTGTGTTTGTGCAAGTTTAAAGTGAGCTCTGCTCATATTTTTGTGTCTTAAAAATTGTTATGAATACGAGGCTTACATAATTTAGCCATCGGTCTCATAAACTCCCAATAATTCTGGAAAAGTCAATTGGAAAAAACTCTCCTAGAGAGACCAGCCAATTGTCCTGACCTTGCTGGCTATTTGTGTCTGTGTGTATGTGTGTGTGGTACATGATATTTATTAGTATGACATCATGCTGTCTGAGTAGGTTGCAAAGAAATATGAGACAAAAACAGATTTTGTACAGATAGAGGGAGAGGCCAAAAGCGAGAGAGAAAGATGATTCATAAGATCCCACTCACTTTCACACCTACACTCACGCATAATACTTTACTAGATCCTAGCTCTGTTAATGCCTGCAATACAACAACTAATAATGTGTTTTGCAGACGTGGTAATTATCTGAGTATTTAAATGGACATGTAAACAGCTTGTTCAAAAATCTTACCTCTTGACTCCTATCCACATGCATGTAACTGAAGTAGTGTTGAGCCATATGGTAAAAATATATTATGACAATATTTAAAGCCATTTTTACGATGCACAACAATTTATCACAATACCACAGACAAAATGCATCAGTGGTGACAGATTCTTGAAGACTTATGTTTAAATATGATCCCATACTTATCACTATCATCACTAGTAAAGTGATTTGTATTCAAAATATACTGCACTTTATCCAGTTAAACAGGGTTCATGACTCTTTATAATGAAACATTGTTCTTTAAAGCACTGTAAAGATCCTCAATATGCTCAGAAAAGCATAATGTCTGTAATGATAACAAAATGTATCATGATAAAGTAAAATACTGTCATATTGCCCACCCATTCACTGAAGGCTACTGTTGCTGGGAGAGACAGTCATGAGCATATAAATGAAGGAATCACTGCATTATTTAATTAGATTTGGAGACCATTACTCATTCATATTTTTCTTTTTTTTAATTTAAATTAATGACGTGTTGTATATCAGTTATGTTTCATGCCAACATAGACAAAGGCAAAATAATATAGCGCTTATGAATTATTCTTTGGTCCGATTAAGCAAACTTTTGGTCCGAATAAGCGAATAATATTACACGTACATAATAGGATTTGTTTCGGTACTTTAGGATTTGGTCCGAATAAGCAGCTGGTCCCATTATCTGGTCCCATTATCTTAACTGGTGGTCCTATTAACCGGAATAGACTGTATTAGTAATACGGTAATAGTGACAAGGAAAAAATCCTCACATGTAATGGGTTCTTAGTAAAGTCTGAATGTCCTCCCCGTGTCCACCTAAAGTGGCCATTAGTGTGTGACTGTGTGCATGACAGAAGTGGAAGAAAATGGATGGAAGGCTGGATAATAACGAGAGATTATAATATTATGCAGAATACAACAAAATATAAGACTACAGAGTGTAACACAATAGCATGTTGTTCACACA
>JAVSBV010179313.1:0-13331 GCA_033117975.1 Parotocinclus spilosoma | reverse complement strand
TACAAAACATTATTTTGAAAATCAAAATAATTTCATAATGAATTAGTCACATCAATGCCATTTTTCTTACTAACAATTGATTCAGTTTGCAATGGCAGCGTTAATGAGTGGCAATATATCTCATACTTTTACTGAAAAATAAAATATAACCTTAATTGTACACGACAATAGTGTGTGAGGAGCTGCAAGTACACACACAGATTAACAGAAAAAGAGAATAGTGAAAGGCAGTACAGAAAGGTACAATATATACAATATTGTTAAATTATTCATCATCCATCAAAACAAACCCTACTGCAGGGGTTACTGTTGGTGGCACTCTAGAAAAACATCTGAAAAATCTAAACCTAATCATAAAAAATGCTGAAATACACTCCACAATACATATCGGGCTTTTCCTAATTAAGAAGCTCTGCGTGATGGTGTGATTTGACATCTGCCACTGATGTACAAAAATATCTGCCACCTGTACGACTCACACATGCTGCCATATACCATGAGATGGATGCGTACGTGATCTTTGATCCCTCAGGAAGCACAGCATCAAGAACCACCATTTAACAATAGCTGATATAACCACATGGGCAAATGATTACTTGATCAAGCACTACAATATGGAGTTATATTCACAAATTCCACTTAAAACTAGGCTGAGTTAAAAAGAAGCCTCATGCTAACCACATCCAGAAGCAGAGTTGACACCTTTGGGTTCGGTGGTATCTAGGATGGACCATCACACAGTGGAATTGTGCATTGTGGCCAGGTGAATCAGTCTTCCAGGCCTTGGAAAAAGTTTTCCAGGGTAAAATGGGCACCATGTGCTTCAGATCAAAGACAAAAAAGGCCACCCAGACTGTTATCTGCAACAATTTAATTTGTGTAATTGCAGCATGAATGCCGTAATGTACACTGAGCAACATAAGCTGCATTCAAGACATCATCTTTTTCAGGCATTTTTCAAAAAGAAAATGCAAAGCCACATGCTGCACACATTACAAAGGCCTGCCTGCAGTCCTTTCCTGTCCCCAATAGAGGATGACCCTGTACTGTTGCACATAAGTGGAAGGGGAAAATGCTTTACCATCTCAACTTTTTTTTAGAATGTGTTACATGCCTGAAATTCAGGATGTTTAATGTATGTATTTGTATTAACAAACTAAATGAAGTTGACCAGACAAAACATGACATATCTTCGGTTTCATACAGTTTGTAATATAATAAAAATCGGATTAAATTTTAAGTGTGGCCTTTATAGTACCTTTTTACAATAAACAATTTCTTTACATCAGAGTTTTCCTAGAGCACATCTAAAACAGCTAGTTGCTTAGAGTCTATGCTGCATAGTGAATTCCAAATTATAGTCCACAATGTACTAATGTCCTTTAAAGGCAGCTTGTTTAATCATTTACTTGCTACACAAAATGCTTCAGAGTTCTGGAAATAAAGTAACAAGCAACTAAACCTTTTACATCATGTAAGGTTCAGATTCCACTAATAAGTATTGCAGTCATATTCAATCCTTGATGGGACAGACTGGGGTATCACTGGCAGGAGAAAGGAGAGCAAGATGACCAGTTCAAGAGTTCTATATTTTTACCAGGCAGGTCAAGCAAGAGCCTTTATGTATTGCACAGAGTGATATTAATGAGATCGCAATCTCTTAAGACTGAGTCCTAAAACTGTGTGAAAAAAGAAAACACATTTCCACAGAACACAGACAAAAGTGCCTATTCTGGTTCTGAGCTGCTGAGTGTCCCATGAAAGAGGTGCACCACCAACAGTTTCAGCTTACACAGTAGATATTATAACACCCCTGTTTGAGTCTGGAATACAGAGAATGCCGCAGCATTATGTTTTTTTGACTGTGTGAGAATTTGGTACTTATACATCCATTTGGCAAAAACACACCTTGATACTGCACTTAATACAACTGGAAAAGAGAGATCTTTTTGAGAGAAAAAAAAAAGTATAAAAACAAACATAGAAGTTGATGCGTACCTGTTCTAATCAACTGTTCATTACTGAGCAGACTGCAGAGCTAATTAAAGAGAGGGCTTTCCGGTCCACGGGGCATTTAGTATGCAGGACTTTTTTTTACAATGACTTTCAATGCAGTCTAAGCAACAATGATTAACCATTACAGCCATTAAAATTCAAGCAGTACTTATTTAAAACCTTAAAACCTAACAGTGCCAGAATATATTATGTATAATTGATATTATGTTTTCATTTTGGTCTTCACTTAACAACACTAAATTCTGTGAATTATATACTGTACACTACCAACACCTACTATGCCATGGTACCTTTTACAGTATACTGCAAATTATGCTGCTCACAAAAAATAGGGAATAATGAAATATCCCCTAATTTTTGTGAGCAGTGTACTTTTTTTTCTACTTTTTACATGTACGTTTATTCAATCTCAAAATGTATTAATAATGTACCCATTCAATAACAAATCTGGTTTATTTTTCTTTATTTATTCGCAACAATACTTGTTATTACTTATGTTGGGCAAAGCATTACTTTGAGTAAAGCAAGATTTAAGTTTTCTCAAATCTATACAACATATTAACATGAGAGGAATACAGAAAAGATACAACGTTCTTTGCACTCAGACTATTAAATATCAGTAGGGAAAAAATCAGAACTTGACTGAATAAACACCAGGCAAAGTGGAAAAGCCTTTAGAGAGGGGTTTCAGATTAATTGATGCAGTTTCAGTCTATTGCAAGGTCAGATTTTAGACACTGCTGACTTATTTTCAGACAACAATTCATTCTTGACCATATTTTTTACCTGTAGTGAAAACTTTAACCGTTGGTAAGAATGGAAAAATAGCCAGAATACAGCTTGTCAATTACACCCAGCATCCTGCAGAGAAGTTGTACCTGTAACTGTTTGTACTTTTCCATGTCCAAACTGTGTATTTATGACCAGTTTCTTTTAAAGAAACTGTTAGAATTTGCTTTCATTTCTTACTGAACAGGTTCCATATGGTATCATGTGGCACATTTGCTCACAGATGTTGCAGCTGAGCCTGTAGGCCATCATCCATAAAACCAGCAGTTGAGGCTGTTAAATCGACTGCAAGTCAGCAAACTTGGTTCAGATAATGTGGAATGTCAGCTTACTGTACTTGTTGCTATTTCCAAACCAGGCTGCAGTGTTTCCTTTTTATAATGCTCTCTAATAATACATAAAAGTCTTTTTTTACGACAGTTTGAAATCCCTTAAGTGTCTAAGACAGAAGCGGTACAGGCAGGCCACAAAAGTCTTGACGTCTGAATCCATGGACGGCCAACAGAAGCACCTCCGGAGGAGGACCAACATGCGGTGCCTACCTGGGTGTCCAGCAAACCTGACGGTGTTTCCCCACTGAAGGAGGGCAGCTCTGGCCGCAGTGGGAATGTAGAGCCTGTTAGGAGGTCGGGTTCGGTCCCCTGTGCCTCTTTAACCTTCTTCTCAATCTCTCAGGAGAGTCTGGCAATGAGACGATCAGCAGGAAGGATGGGGTCTCCAGTGTTGTTGGGGTCCTCAGTGGAGAACTGGTGAGAGAGGGCATCTGATTTGGCGTTACGGGAGCCTGGCCTATAGGTTAATATAAAATTTAAATGGCTAAAAAACAGCACCCACCTGTCTTGATGAGAGTTCAGACACTTAGCCAACTGGATGTAGGCCAGGTTCTTGTGGTTGGTTCAGACAATAAAGGGCAGTTCCGTGCCCTCAAGCCAGTTCCTCCACTCTTACAAGGGCAATTTAACGGCTAGGAGTTCCCGATTTCCCACGTTGTAGTTCCTTTCGGCTGGGGAGAGTCGTCGGGAGAAGAAGGCACAGGGGTGTAGTTTGTTGTCAGAGTCCTGCTGTTGTGAGAGCACGGCCTCCACGCCCGAGTCCAAAGCGTCTACCTCCACGTTAAACAGTTTGTCGGGATTCGGTTGGGCCAGAATGGAGGCTGAAATAAAACGCCTCTTTAGCTGGTCAAAGGCTCGTTCTGCCTCGGAAGTACACCGAAAAGACAGCTTGGTGGAGGATAATTGCGTAAGTGGGGCTGCCATCCTGCTGCAGTCCTGGGTGAAACAGCGGTAAAAATTAGCAAACTCAAAAACCGCCTCAACTCCTTCCGTGCCGAGGGGGTGGGCCACTCTGCGACTCCCTGGATCTTCTCAGGATCTGCCTCGATATTCTCCTTCTTGATAATGAACCCCAAGAAACTGATGGTAGGCACATGGAACTCACACTTCTCAGCTTTAGCAAACAACCGGTTCTCAAACAGATGTGACAGAACCTGGCGGATGTGCTGGACATGTTCGTCGAGAGACCGGGAGAAAACCAAGATGTTGTCTAAATATACAAAAACTAAACGATTTAGGAAGTCTCTCAACACGTCATTCACCAGGGGTTGGAACACGGCTGGGGCGTTGGTAAGGCCGAAGGGCATGGCCCTGTAATCGAAATGACCCAGGGCAGTATTAAACACAGTGTTCCACTCGTCCCCCTTCCTTATGCGGACCAGATGGTATGCCTTGCGAAGGTCGAGTTTGTAAAACACCCTTGTATGAGGTCAAACGCCAAGGATATGAGGGGTAACGGGTACTTGTTGCGTTTGGTGTTAGTATTGAGTCCCCGGTAATTGATACAGGGTCACAGTGAACCATCCTCCTTCTCCAAAAAGTAGAATCCGGCCCCCAGTGGAGATGATGATGGTCGGATGAGGCCTGCAGCTAAGGACTCGGCAATGTAGTCCTCCATGGCATCCCTCTCATGGCGAGATAGTTGGTACAGACGACTAGTGGGTAGGGGAGAACCAGGGAGAAGCTCAATAGCACAGTCGTACGGCCAATGAGGGGGCAAGCTCTTGGCATGGTCGTTACTAAACACCTCCCGGAGGTCGTGGTAGACTGGGGGCACCTTGGACAGGTCCACTGGCTCCTCCTGCCGAGAAGTGCGAGTGCTGGCCATGGAGGCTGGAATGGCGGAAAAAAAGCAGTTGTTATGGCAAAAATCGCTCCAACCGGAAATCTCACCTCGTGTCCAGTCAATGGTAGGGTTGTGGAGCTCCAACCAAGGGTGTCCCAGGATGACCAGAGCCTTAGGTCAGTGGATATCGACAAAGGAGATCGCCTTGCAATGGTTCCCAGAGATAACCGTCAGTGAAGCAGGTCCGGAGTTCCAGGAGAACAGGAATTCTGGACCCAGCGGGTTAAACTCTCCGGGGTCTGTAGAGGCAGGAGAACACAGTTAGACTAACTAGTCACATAAGCGTACAGGAAGGGCTTTGGTAAGAAACTGAAAGCTACGCCTCAACGTAGCGGCCAAGTACCGTGAACGTGAGCGTACGATCTGGCGACTAGTAGTCCTTCCGGCTGAGATTATATAGAGGAGCAATGATGAGTGGTGATCGGGAACCGGTGTGGAGAGTGACGAAGCAACCGCACTGGTCCAAGAGATCCCTGAGAAGGCAAACACAACACACACATGTGCCGCCAATGAAAACAATGGGACCGGGGGAAAATGCCAATCTCCGCAAAAGCGGAGCGGACCCTAACAAACGTGTTATGTAACTTCTTGATACTGGTTGGTGTTAGGACAAATCTACAACACGATGTATAGGTACTCAGCATGCTATGCATAATACTGTAAAAAACAAGATTTTACTAAATTTCAGTCAAGGTTTGAAAAACTTATCCAGTTTTAACACGTTCTCTTGACGGACTGCACTTGAACAAAATTAAGTGGTGGGTGTGTTCACCTCCCGCTGGTTTTGCTCTTGTCAACACAACTTTTCAGATTTCCTGACCTTTGATAAAAGCATAAATTTTCCCGGGGATCCCAAAAATCCTCCCATAAATCTCTGATCCGCTTTGCATCCGCTAGGTGGCAACTTGTGGCTTTTTTTTCTTATTCGCTTCTCACGTTCTTTGGTCCGATTAAGCAAATAACAGATATATATATATACATACATACATACATACATACATACATATACATACATATATATACATACATATATATATATATATATAAATATAAATAATAGGATTTGTTTGGGAACTTTAAATTTTGGTCTGAATAAGCGGCTGGTCCCATTAACCGGTGGTCCAATTAACCGTATTCGACTGTAGATATAGATTTAAAGCAAAACCATCCAAGCACATCCACAAACTCGCAAGCCATCAAGAGATGCATCACACAAGATGCATGCAATCAATTACAAAAGATACATTTCCCAAAATAATAGAGTGATGAAATAAAGTTTGGTTACTTTATTTTCCTTATGAAGCCATTTTCTGTTATTTTTGCGCTCAAACCAAAAGCCCGCCCACTGTCATCATAGCCAGAAGTGGTTCAGTGCATGAGCACTACACATTGTATTGTAGGAGTGGTTTCCTTCATTTCTTTGCTCATCCATTTTGTCTTTTTCATCACCTCAGACCTGTAAAGCAGCATTCCTTAACAAATTACCCTGGAATGAGAAGTATTTGGCGTGAATGGAAGTATCCTGATGTGAGAAGTATTTGTTCTCTACCCTGCGTTTACCTGAATGTGTATTCACTTATATTCACTTACAGTACATGATGTGACTGTCAGTATGTACTGTATGTTACTTCTACATTGTGCCCACAATGGGAACTCTGGGGCAGCTCTGTATTCACAAAAACTGAAGAACTTAAACAATTGACTCCACACTGTTTCATATATTCTTTTTCAGTATTATTGCAGTGTGTTCTGATCAGGGACATAAGATCCTGAAGAACACATAGAACAGGCGTAATATGTCCTGGACAGGACACAATGCTGCCCATGGCTGATCTCTGACTGGCCTCTTCTTTCTAAGACACCCATATGTGAGGCTCGACCTGACCTGGGTCACTGTGGAGGTGGGCCAGTGTACTACACTGTTATACATTAGTTCCACTGATCAGCAATAACATTAAAACCACAAGGTCCCCTTTTGTGCTGCTAAGGCTCTGACTCAATTTGAAAATGTCTTGTTATATCTGGCACCTAGACGTTAGTGGCAGATCCTTTAAGTCCTGTATGTTCTGGGGAATTTGACAGCCTTGAATTTTTTTTTTCTGAACTCTTCGTCTTATTTCTCAAACAATTTCTAAACGTGGTGCAGTATGGGGCAAGCTATACGCAGTACATTATTCTGTCTTACGCTGTGATGAGGAAGTCGGCAGTGCGTGACTACCTGTACTCGATCTGTTTAGGTTAATAGAATGTATCAAATCCACATGTAGTAACATCCCCATTAAAGCCAGGACTCAAGGTTTCCCAAGCAGAACATTGCCTCGCGCATCACACTATTATTGTTATTCATTTCACCGGTCTGTATTTTTGACTGAATTTATGACCGAAAGCCAGAATTAGTGCGTTCATCTTTGCAACATTCCAGTGAAGTCTTTGGGCCACCAGGCATACAGAAACAGCATGCAAACAAGGCAAACAAACAAGCTCCAGCACAGAGCACAAGTAAAATATGTTTACAAGGAAATACAGTGAAGCGCTCAGGTAGGATTAAAAAAAAAAAGTAGGGAAGGATTATATGTTTTGCAATCAGTAATCATAGCCCTGACATGAGGATTTGTTCGGTTAGTATTGTGGGGGACTGCGGTAGCCTAGCGGTTAGGGCCCTGGACTCTGGACCAGACAGTCCAGAGTTCAAATCCCACCTCTGCCACAGTTGGGTCCTTGAGCAAGACCCTTAAGCCATAATTGCTTGAATTGTAAGACTGTATGAGTCGCTCTGGATAAGGGCGTCTGCTAAATGCCTTAAATGTAAATGTATGTTTTACCCTAGATATATAATTAAATTCCTTACAATTATCTTATGTATTGTGAATATATTCAGTTTGATTATTGACTCGTGTTTACCGAATTCATGTGTCTCGACTCTGTGACAGGACACTGTCATGTAAGAGAAGTTGCTGCATGAAGCTCATAGAGAGATGGAGCTAAAGGTTTGGGTGGACGGGGTGCAGCGTGTCGTCTGCGGCCTGTCCGAAGAGACGTCGTGTCAGGATGTGGTGATTGCCCTTGCTCAGGCGATAGGTAAAGAACAACCTTTATGTTCTGCATGATAGCAATACCCAATGGCGTGCCTTATAAATAAATACATTTTGTCTCCTACTGTTTTAGGGCAAACCGGTCGCTACGTCCTTGTCCAGAAGCTGAGAGACAAAGAACGCCAGCTTGTCGCTAATGAACGTCCCCTGCAAGCCCTGGCCAAACTGGGCCAGTTAAGCAGCGAGGTGCAGTTCATACTTCGACGCACTGGCCCAACCAGCAGTGAGGAGTCTGACTTGGACAGAGAACCTTCCTACCCTAGACTCTTTGATCCTGAGCCTCCAAAAAGGAAAGAGCCCAAAAAGGCTCTTAGCTTCAACCTTGGACCATCTACCTCCTCACAACAATATGTTAAGCAGCCTAAACAGGTACCACGGGACTCTCCTGAGCTAAGGGTACCAATTGGTCCTCCAGGCTCATTGTTTGCGCACGCTGGCCCATCCAAAGATGAGGTCTTTCGGCATATTCTTCAGCAGCAGAGTAGACTGCAGGCTCTCCAGGCCCACTTGGATTCAATGGACCAAGAGGCTTGGACTTTGGAGCAGTCCCAACCTCCTAGCATTTCCGCAAACCTTCTAGAAGAAATGGACTATCTAGAGGAGTCGTTTAGACGCAACGAGGGTGAACTGGCACACCGGGATTACTGGGAGTCCGAGTATCATGCAGAGGTTCAGAGAGAGCAAAGCATGCTTAAGCAACTGAGAGACATTCATGCAGCCCTGGACGAGCACAGCCGAAGGATTCATGAAACAGAAACCCAGTTTGAGACACTTGAGCATGACATCCAGCGCCAACCAGGAGACAATACCAGGAAGAATGGTATGCGCCACCCAAAAGTCAGTGTTGATGAATCTTTGGTGCAGTTGAGGGCACAGCTGAACACAGCACAGGATCAGGGGTCTAAACTGAGTTCTACCCTTGGGGAGACAGAAAAGTCTCTTAAAGTGGCACAGGATATGCTACAGGTAAGGACTTGAACGCTCATGATTTTCAGTATTGGAAATGGTCCCACATATGGCAGTTTAGTAAGAATTAGTAGAATTACAAAGTTTTCTTTTGTTTACTATGAGCTTTGTAAGTCAAGAAAACAAGTTTGGGCATCCTATTAGGTTAAGGAACTGATGCTACATGTAATTGCCCCTAGCTTTGAGTGATTGAGTGAGTTTGTGTAATCCTGGAATTAGCTGGTGTTCCTGCCCCGTGACAGGGCTCTGGACCCACGCAAACCTCATCAGGAAGAATTGGTTACTGAAATAGATAGCAATTGGAGCTTTATATTGGCAATCTATAAGCCGTGTATCAACACTTGTTCAAGTTTGTTGCTGCATCTGCTTAGCAACCCACGGAATGTGTTCTGTAGTTGTTCTGTTAAGAGATGTGCATCACACTCAAAAACTCAACAGCAAAGTTAAGCAAACAGAAACATGTAAATGCAGCATGGCTGGAATTGCTGCGGGCAATGAGCATGTTACCAACTGCATCACAGCCTTGTCAAGCACCTCCTGCTTCCCTTTGGATGATCTGTTGCCTTGGCACTAGGTAGACTCCTATTTACCAACAAGTATTACTCTATTAACTGGGTGTAATGGGTTGGTGTAGCAATTGGAATTAGGAGACAAGAGCAGGGATATTTGTGTTGTATTTATTTAGGCTAAATTCTAATAAACATAGTTTGCAAAATAAATATGGATTCATTTATGCTCAGAACCAAACAAATAGGCAGACAAAACAAGACCCAACAAACCTAGAAAAGGCCACAAGAGCAAATTACTACTTTAACATTAACGACTAAACATAAATCTTTCTGCTAAATATGGTTTTCATTTTAAAGAAGGTTACAGAAAGATAAATGTTCATGTTAAGCGATTTATAGGTTTATAAATGTATATACACATTTATATCATGAATGGGCTGTGACTAAGCAAGGTGAGTTTTGTTTTTGGGTGAACCAATCACCATATAGTTTGATTTAACAAGAACAGGATGTTTGGCCCATGTTTGGATGTTTGGATGAAACAGGAAACAAAATGAAGAAAAAGATGTAATCGCAGCAATGACCAGAAACTCCACCCATAAGGAAAAAATACGTGCCGGTATAAAAGGGATGTCCAAAATAACAAAAATGTTGGATTATGTAAAAACAGAAACAAACAAACAGAAAACATTTTAAAATATAATTGATACAGTATAGGCCAATTTTGTGTTGCCCCCTTGTGGTACTTTGTCATCTTCAAGGTTGGGCAGGTAGCAGCACTGTAATCCTTAAAGCTACGTAGCATTAAACAATGTGCAGTGGTGGCTGGTGGTTTTTAAAATGGGAACGCACACAAAAGATAGTTAGGGTATAGTTAACATATGATCATACATGCAGGTAATTGCCTTGCCTAATGCAAATCTTGTAAATAAAATGTAAAACGAACTGGCATTGATCATTTTTTATTCCATGTTTTAGGGAGGTAGACAAAACATTCACATTGTCCAGCATGGATTAATTTGTTGAAAATACCAGCACTTTTATTCATACAGCTCCTCCACTGGTGCTTAAAAGAACACAATTTTTATAACCTACTCTCTGCTCATATGACCAGAATGAGTGCAATTATCTCAGACAATAAACACAATAAACAATATACAATAAACAATAAACACAATGAAGTAAACTGATAATTAAATACATATTGACCCAAAACTCATTTATAGTAGAAGTCCAAGGCAGTTTTGTGTCCTGCTCATGAGTATTTTAAATATTCCTCTAGAACATCAGAATTACTATTCTCCATAATCATAATGTAAAAAAATAGATTCTAAATATAAGTGTTCTGACACACATGAGGGAATGTCGCTCTCGTGCTGTTATTATGCAATTGTGCCCAGTAAACAGCAGCGTCTGTGTTTACACTAAGGTTTTGTATCCATGTGAAATGAAACAACTTTATGATAACACATAGCCACATATTCCTCAGTAAATCGATGGTCCCATGACTGATCCTATCAGCAACTTGGCTAGGGTGCTTTATCCCCCCCAAGCCGAGCCCCTTAAAAAAAAGAAACAAGCACTAACTATTTGTTTTATTTGACTGTAGGCTAAGACCAAAGAGGTGGAAGAATTGAACAAGGAACTCAGACAGTGTAACCTTCAACAGTTCATCCAGCAAACTGGAGTTCCTTCACCTCAGGTCAGCATCCAAACTGAAGATGCAGATCTGGCTTACCTCATGCCTGACGGACAGAGCGATGAAGGTATGGCAAATAGAGACTTTTAGTCCTGATCCCAAATTAACCCTAATTAACAAATGTGGTCATTTACAATATTTGTTTCATATTGGGTTTATTATTTCACACAAAAAGCAGTGTTTACTTCATACATAACGAAGAATACTACTATTGGGTGTTAAAAAGGGAAGATGCTGACTGTTTAAGTCAAATTAGAATACTTATTTTTTTTATTATTGATTTTGCACTTTATAAAGTCGCTTCACTTGTCTGGTGCTGATGAATATGGTTTGAGGTATGGTATGAGGCATGTTTGAGCTGTTTGTTACCCGTTGTGTTATCACCTGTGAGCATTTGGATGCGTATTAGCTGGCCAGAAATATGTAGAAATAAACTGATGAAATTGATGATTTGTCATTTTAGCCACATACATGGAACGTCCACAGACAAACACAAGGCTGTGCAATAAAAGGATAAAGATATTTAGAGCAAAATAACTTATTCTTGATAGAAATACAAGACACGGACAATACAAGCAGAACCCGTTCCATCAGTGCTTTTACGAAGAACACAAACAGCCAGTGAGAATGAGAATTAATCATGTGAATGGAATTACAGCCACGTCACCGTAGGTTGACACACCCAGCACAGAGCGTAGTAGCAGCCGGCAGTAGCACACGTGATAATGTTTGTACTACTGAAGTCACACACACACACACACCAGTATTTAACTATTTAAAGTAGCATGCACTGCATATTGTGTCAAAAGCATGTTCCCACAAAGACATGTAATACCATCAATCTTTTTTTTATAATCTGAAGCAGTGCCATCCTGTAAAGCGCAATAAATGCGAGAACCAAGCAAATAATAATAATAATAATAATGAGTTAAACTTGTATAGCACCTTTCACAAACCCAAGGTCACTTTACAAGAGGATAGTACACAGCAAAATACATGACAAAAAACATGTTCAAGAAGAAGAAAAGTAGAGCTGGAACAGATGTGTTTTAAGAGAGGTTTTAAATTTAGGTAGAAAAGCAGCAGAGAAAATTTCCAGGTAGCAGGGGCAGCAACACTGAACGAGCGACAGTCTATAGTACTCAGCCTAAACCTCGGTACTGACAGTAGTCTGGCATCAGACTATCTGAGGCTACGGGAAGGAGTATACATTAAATAAATGTTGATGATCCCCCTAAAACAAACAACCTGCGCAATAACAACGGATCATAGGACATACAGAAATAATAAATACGGAATAAATAAATAAATAAAATTGAACAGACACTGATATCACTAAAGCTATATTAATTATTTGGAATTGACCAAAGAATCTCTCTGTAGAGTCTCTGTAACCCTTAAATATTAATTCTGACCAGCCAAAAGCTTCATTATATAGACCTGTTTTATTACCTGTAAATACTGTTACATAATGTTCTACAATACATTTGCCATATAGTATGTGCATTTACTCCAAAAATTAACCATATGATATCTTCACGTCTAACTTGGGAGTTAAAAGGAACCTTAGCAGTACAATGGTTCCTCATCTCAGTCTCTGTGTGACACTTATGGTATGTTAAATGTTTCCAACAAGTCTGTTCATCCATGTTGCACCCTGCCCTTCTGAAAAGAGTCTGTAAAGAAATTATTTACCAACTTTCATCGGTATATGGCTTGCACAGAGCACTGACCTTAACTTCAGTGACACCTTTGAGATAAACCGGAATGCCAACTGTGAGCCAGGGCTTACTGTTCAACATCAGTGTCTGACCTTAGTTTTTTTTATCTAGTACAATCTCAGAAAGGTGAATCCTGTTGTAAAAATCCCATACTACAGTCAACTCATGTTTTTACATTTTTGGATGTGCACAAACATTTGCTATGCAGTATACCATTAAGGGTGCGATTGGAACGAATCAATTCAATTCAATTCAGTTTTATTTATATAGCGCCTTTTACAATTGAGTATTGTCTCAAAGCAGCTTCACAATATTACACTTTCTTAAAAGGCCAATCCCAAGTTGAGCAAGCCTAGGGCGA
>JAVSBV010179304.1:0-13331 GCA_033117975.1 Parotocinclus spilosoma | reverse complement strand
CCCTTAACCCACAATTGCTTGGATTGTAAGACTGTATGAGTTGTAAGTTGCTCTGGATAAGGGCGTCTGCTAAATGCCGTAAATATAAAAGTGCTTTCCACTACATTTTGGAACATGACTGTGAGGTCAGATTCTAATGTTAGTAAGTAAGTAAGCCCTGGCTCTGTTTTTTTTGGTGCATTTTCAAGGTGTATAATGGAGTTGAGGTCAAGGTTCTGTGCAAGCCAGCTAAGTTCTCAATCCAAGTTGGCAAGCCAATTCTTTACGGACTTTGTTTCAGGACAGCAGGGCATAAAGTTGCTGAACTGATTTGTCAGAAGTGGAAACCTATACCTGTACCTCTGAGTATTTCTTATCTATGGATAATCTAGAAACGTACACTTTGTGTAGTGAACGTGTTAGTGTTGCTGAAATAGGAGGGGTTTCCACAAACCTTTGTCTATAGAGAGCAATTGCGCTTGTGTTGGTAAATTGCGGATCATGATACTCTTTTATGGGGGGTAACGTAGGGCCACTCCTGATCTGAACAACCTGAGGAGCATGCTTCAAACTACAAGGGTGCCAGCTTCCCAATGGATTTGTACCCTGGTGCAAGGAAAGTACCAGGCCTCTCTACGCCCAGAGAGACTCAGCATTGGGAACCAACGCTCTACCATTTGAGTCACTCTGGATCGATGCCTGTTTATTGTCTGTCGGATACAAAATAGCTTTTTCAGGCTGAGTGTGTTTGCCACCAGATTACCACTGACTGCCAATCTGGGCTGCTTCCTGATTTCCAATGTGTTCCTCAGGGTGGAGGCTGGGTCACATGACCAGACCAGGGGTGCTCCCACGTTTCAGGTAATATGAAGTACTGTGTATGGAGTAATATTTAGAAATTATCATCAGTAACCACTGATTAGGCTTCATGCCAAAATACAGTAGAGCAGCCAATCGGCAAACTGGCATGTTTTTGGCATGGAATAAGTGTAGAACCTGAGGAAGCCTGTCAGATTTCAGGCTCGGACCCTGGAGCCACTCCTCAGTGTCTTCTGCCCCCCCCCCCACCCCCACACACTTATTTGTTTGTTGCTAAGCATTTTACAAATCATTACACTTTTCATGTTTAAAGCGACACCGCTGATTTGCTTGCACTTTTGTTCGTTAGCCAACCTCAGCAAAACGAAACATCACAAAACGTTTAGTGTATTGGTAAAAATTGCCTCGTGATGTATGTTTGCAATTTCACGTATCATTAACGTTTTGGTTCTACTATAGACGGCTGTGCGCGCGAAGAAAAATGGCTCCCCGAATTGGTGCTCTGTCACTCAGGCACTTAGAAGAAGTTTGCGCGGCAGTGCGGTGCCGCGAGCGCTCGTACCTGCGCGTTGCTGCCTAAACATCTGGGTGTTTATTAGGTGTATGCTAATGCCGTTAGGATGCTCCGTGTCCAGTAAAGCGCTCCGCAATTGCCACATGCCTGCAACGCAGAGCCAAAATGATTTATAACCAGCCATATCTAATGGATTACCACGGCGCACAGGAAATTATGAAAAGAAATTAATTAGCCTTTAGCAACCCTGCTGTCGGGTTCTGTCTCGCACGAACCCCCGGTGGGAGAGGTGGTGAAGAGAGCTAGGGCTGCTACGAGGGGAAAAGAGATGGGTGTGAAAGAGAGTGGCTCGTTCAGCCTCTGACACGGCGCTGGAGGTAATTAAGATTTAAATAGGCTGCTCCTGTCATGCCAACGATTTACCCAGACCATTACTCAAGACTCTGGCTCACACTCTCGCACACAGTTTGTTTACATGCTTACTAATAATCCGGCAACATTATTATGAGAATGAAACTGTGGCCGGTGGTTTTCTGATGTCTTAAAGACCAAAATCTGATCTAGCAGGATGTCTAGCAGTAATGGAACAGCCATGGCTGATTATCAGCTTGCCATAGGATTTTTAGGGTTGTACTGTTACGATGGGGGCACCCTGGAGATCTCACAAGACCATTCCTGGTTAAATCCCCAGGATCCCTATCAGGTTTTAAGACCGGAGCCCGTAATGCAGAGTCCACAGACAGACAACAAATCTGGGGAAAACCAAAGAACATTTATTAACAAAAGACACATAAATCAGGCGTTTAAACGATAGGTAAAAATGAGTCCACACAGGAGATCGGTGGGTGCTGAGGGTCCGCTGGGGTCCGTTGAGTCGAGGTCCAGGACGACAGGGTCCCAGGGGTTCGCGAACGGGCTGGAGCGATGAGGGTCTCACGGCGACGGTGGGGGGTCACGGTACCGCCACATAGGCTCCTCGCCAGAGGGTCCGGGACGGCTTCCATGCCAGGGTACAGCCCCTACCAGCCTCGTGTTCCCGGGCGCCATCAGCCGCCGGGGAAGACAAGCGGCGGAGGCCATAAAGGACTATAAAAACAAAACGATTTGCTTTGATTTGCTTTTTTATTTTTATTGATATGTGGTCCCAGTGTATTAAAGAACTTAGGATAACTTAATAATAACAACCTCATTAAATACTTACAAGCCTCAGAATGTCCTTAACTCTTGTCCGTTTTATTTATCCTGAGTAACATGCTCTTAGTATGCCGGGAAGTTTGGACAGGTATTTACAAAGGTTTTTATCGTACTCGCCTGCACAATTTAAAAAGAACTGATTCACTTACTGATGAAAGCAGGATCTGGAACAAATTCTTGCTGCCTTGGGAGAACATGCTAAATTCACACAGACCCGAAGCCGAGCCTAGGATCGAACCTTGGGGCTGTAGAGCCTCCCTGCTCTGCCAACACTTCTTAAAACGTAATTAAAATAAAGTAGCGTCATTACTTGTAGACGAGGATGCTAGAAGAAATCCAATTACTGACTGGCTTATGTCGTCTCGCTCCTGTCCCATTATCAGATTAATTAAACACATCTAATCCCAGCCATCGAGTTACTGCCAAAATCTTATTTCTTGCAGTTATCCTGTTATTCCTCAAAAGACCCAGAAGTAGAGACGCACAGCCTCGGCCCTCGGTTCCGTAAGTGTTTCTGACGTGCTTTTAGCGTCCAGACTCCAGTAGCTGCCGCTGAAGGTGAAGCTGAGCGTTTGTGGCAGCTCTTTCTTGAGTGGAACTATTCCAATTTACAGCAGCTGATGACCCTATCATTTGTAATAGCACTTAAGGGTCAAAAACAGGAGAAAATCACAGGCATGCTCGTCTGGCTCAAATGGCCCTGAGATGGTTAGATAGCACCATTTTCAGACTGTCCTTGAGGTGCAGGACCATCACAACACGAGGGCGCACATCAGACTCTCGCTGAGGCGCACATCGAGAAGCAGTATGCATGTTTGGTTTGTGTTATTGAGGGTAATGTGAAATTTGTGTTTTATGAAATTACAATCCTCTTTTGTAGTTATATAGAAGCACCCTTGTGAGATTCGTCTTTATTCTTTTCTTCTGCTTCTCACAGAGAATGATTTAAATGGTCTGAATGCTCATTTCAAAGGCACTTCAACAAGCTTATGTTCCAGGAAACAGAAATGTGTTTAGGAAAATCAGACTGAACCCTGCATGTAAAAACTGCTCAGATGCACATACACTCGACAGATCACTTTAATAGGTACACCTTAAGTTCACATTTACGTCATTTAGCAGACGCCTTTATCCCTTAACGACATCATAATCCTAATCTATTCCTGATAATCAGGAATCAAACATAAATACACGTATAAAACTCTTGTGGTTCACTCATTCATTATCTTCCACACTTAATCCACACGGGGTCGCGGGCCAGCGGGTACCCGCCCGCCAACTCTGGGCGCAAGGACGGGTCGCCGATCCATCGTAGGGCACACAGCCGTATGAGCTGACATCTTCTGCCCAGAATTGACTGGTGGAAATTGTAGATGTGTGCCATAGTGAACAGCAGCTCTATTTAGAAACGCGTGAGCTGTCTCATTAATCAGCCGGAGCGTAGCTATGATCGTAAACTACCTTTGGCAAGCCTGTATGAGCCATAACCGCCGATACTTATTAGTCATTATTTGCAGCCTCCCGGCTAGACAGCGTATGTGCGTGTTTGTGTTTGATTGCGTACGTAAGAGCGGTCAGTTATAGCGCTCGACAGGTTTACAGATACATCAGTTATCTGCTTGGAAGATTACAAGTTGGAAAATGTCCAGCGCTTGAGATTTAGGGAGGGTTAGTGACTGTGCATGGGTGCGTGCGTAGCCTGTTTTATATATATATATATATATATATAAGACTGGCATACACTACATGGCCATAAGTATTTGGACACCCAAACATGTTATTGATCTACAGGAACAAAACTTTGTAACTGAAGACATGAATTATAATTATTCATTAACATCTTAGCTGCCCAGTGATGTTCGGTCTTATTTCGAGTCTTGTTTCAGCCATTTAGGGAGTTTTTCCTTGCCGCTTTTGCGCTAGCTCTATTTGCTCAATTAGAGCTCTATTAGGTTCAGTTCCATGGACTGATTTGGACATGGACTAAATTCATTCTTTAACTTTCTTTGAAGTAATGGCTTATATAGGCTCAGTAACGTCTGAACTTTACTGTTGGTCCATTTGTCTGTTATTTTTGTTATTTTGTTATATTTTGAGCACAAAAATCTGTTGTTTGTTGTACAGCTACGAGTGTATGGATGGGTACGTTAAAAATAGCAGTTGCCACAACAAATGAGCTTGCACCTGAACTGGTTACCTTTAGACCATTGGTTCTCAAAGTGGGGAGCGTGCCCCCTACAGGTGGTGTGGCGCTATTGCAAGGGAGGGCGGGGGGGTCAAGGAAAATGCAGCTGCACTTAAGCAAGTCACATGTAATAATTCCAATTTAAAAATGTAAATGGATCAATAAGAGGTTTTGCCTTTTGTATAAATTACACGTTTAAAGCAAATTACAGTGAGGTTTGGGCAAATTTTTTATATAACTTATTTTGTGCATTGTCATGTTGGTAAAGGAAAGGATCTTCCCTAAGAAGTTTTCCCTGAAGGCTGACCACATGCCCTGGACTTACTAACATATTTGTGATAACAGATCATGTAATGTCTTGTTTCATTCTTCAGAAAAGCACCTTGTCTAGACCTAAGAAATCTTGCTTTTTAAGCTCTTTATTACAAGGTCTGTTAGGTCACACCTGAGCATTGAGATGTCACTGTCAGGTGTGAGGATGGACGAGTGTGTGAAGGCTCATGTATGTGCCTGCTTAAATGACAGCGCCTTCGTCCTTTTCACTCATTTTCCCTCCCTCTCTCTTTACAGATCAGAGTACGAAGTGGACAATGACTGCTACCAGGAGGATTTGTATGACAGGTAATGTCAGTTATGTCCTCTGTCTTTAGCCAAGCTTTCACTCCTGAGTGGCATCTGTCAGCAAGGACAAGACCTCAAAGCCATCAAAGCTGTCTGTCTGTCTCTCTAGCCAGAGCACTTTAAAGCCTTAGATCAGCTTCTGTCAACCTGCCTGAGTGTCTGTGTTAAAGAATGCAAAGTGTTTTCGTGCGGCGCCGAGTACTGCCGTCCTTCACAAGTCCCTTTTAAATTCGGCCTTCGCATTCCGTTCAAGGCTGATGCTTTCCTTTTGTATCAGTACAACTGCAAAAGACATTTTATATAGTCTACTGGAGATCTTAAACTCGGTTAGAACCCGAAGAAATCTCCCCAGAGGTGGGATACGAACCAGTTTGTTTCTCACGTGTAGCAAGGTGAGGTTAGAGTTGTGTTTTGACTTCCATTTTGGCATGGCATGCACTCTCACTGCCAGGTTCTGTCCTAGCGTTGGATTGGTCCAAGGTTGCCAGCACCCAACTGGGTTTTGTCCTCAGTGACTTAGACTGTAGCTAAAAGACTTGTGCCTTGACTTAGACTGTAGCTAAAATACTCGTGCCTTGACTTGGACTCTAGCTAAAATACTCGTGCCTTGACTTGAATTCTAGCTAAAATACTCGTGCCTTGACTTGGACTCTAGCAAAAGGACTAGTGACTTGACTTGGACTCTAGCTAAAAGACTCGTGCCTTGACTTGGACTCTAGCTAAAAGACTCGTGACTTGACTTGGACTCTAGCTAAAATACTCGTGCCTTGACTTGGACTCTAGCTAAAATACTCGTGCCTTGACTTGGACTTTGCCAACTAACGATTTGCTACCGTTTATAATGTGGTATTGTTACTTGTGTTATCTGAGCTATTGTGTGCCTAAATGATTCATAACGCCATCGTTTTTGAGAGTGGGCGGAAATGTAAAGCATTTGGAAAAAAGATGATGCAAGGCAGTGAAAACTATAGAGAACAGAATCCAGTGTAAAGTGCTTCAATAAATATAAAGAATAGCAGGTCCTTGTTTAGTGGATCTTATTTAAAAAGTAATGATTACTAAAGCCGCCTTTAAATGGAATGTCATGGGTTTTGGCAGAGCAGATGGGAACTGTTTAAAGATTTTTGTGTCCTATTGTATTTCGACATAAGAATCGTTTGTTCAGAATAGGTGGAGCTTTCGCAGTATTTACCAGTCCTTGGAGATTTTGCACCCTTTTACACCAGACCGATATTTAAGCTCGTAAAATCCCATATTTTCTGCTACCAACGTCTAACGTTTGAAGAGCCCACACCGTGTAAGAGTTCAGTGTTTAAAAGTTTTAGCCCTGTTTAGTAGGCTCTGTTTAGTAGGCGTACACGGAGACTAAATTCACAGTTACATCTGCCTGCGCTCCGTGCTCATATACTTATGGGCAGAGGCGTGAAAACTGCTGATGAAGCATGCAGCCCGTTTGAGATAGGAGCGAGACCTGAGTCGTGTGTGGTGACATTCTTCAGTGTGATAAATGACTTAGGTCTGCACTGTATGTTTTCCAGCCTGTGAGAATTTTGAATTATGCAAATATGCAAAAAGTGCAATTCAAGAGCGTATCTGCTCTCTCTCTCTCTCTCTCTCTCTCTCTCTCTCACTTTGTGTGTGTGTGTGTGTGTGTGTGTACACTTGTATAGGTTTTTTTGTGTTTTGTAGATTTGTACTCATAATTGCTGTGGGAGATAACTGCCTCCCTCATGCAGCATGAAGGGGACACGGGTCATTCATAAACCCAATAGTCAGCATGTTTAAATGAGCCGCAGCCAAACGCAGACCTGCAAACAAACAAAGATGATTACCTGGGAACCCTGCGTCTGCACACACACCCCAGCAGAAAATGACTTTTACTCAAAGCACTTACACTACGGCCCTGGTTAAGGGCTTGTGGGTGTAAAAGGGCATGTAAACCTGACAAGGCAAAAAACATGCAAAGCAGATTCACTAAATCAGGATAGATCCAGAAAAGTAGAAAGGGTATAGATGTGCTTACAGTGTGTATTTTTCTTTTTATGAATTTCATACAAAAAACATGAACAACTAAGTGTGCTATTGTACACGATCAGATCAGATCAGATCAGATCAGATGCTTTGATCACAGCATTAGTGTGTGTACATGGTTTATTTTTGAACAGAATATGATCCTGTTAAAGAGGTGCATGAGTTCATTCAGCTGTTTGTATTGTTGGAAAAAGAAAGAAAGAAAGAAAGAAAGAAAATGTTTTAAGAATGAAAATGGAAATAGGAAATAAAAAAAGGAAAGGAAATGGAAAAAGGAAATAGTTATCAACAAAGATATGAAGCGAAGAAGGAAAATTCAAATGAATTTGAACCGAAGAAAGAAAGGTAGGAAGAAGCAAAAACGAGGGTAAGAAATAAGAAACTAGGAATAAAAAAGACAATGAAGATAGAAAACCAAATAAAAAATGACAATGAAGAACTGATAAAATGTAAGAAAGAAAAGAAAAGAAAAGAAAAGTGTGTACATGGTTTATTTTTGTAAAAGAGGTGCATCAGTTCATTCAGCTGTTTGTATTGTGTGTGTAAGAAAAATGGAAAGAAAGAAAGAAAGAGAAAGAAAGAAAGAAAGAAAGAAAGAGAAAGATGGCAAAGAACAGAATAAAGGTAAAACGAGAAAGAAAGAAAATATTTTAAGAATGAAGGAGATCAGAGAAAGAAAGAAAACAAGAAGGAATATGGAAAAAAAAAAAAAAAGGAAGAAAGACCAAAACCAAGGCAAAACGTAGAGATAGAAAAAAGAAAGTGAAGTGAAGTGATGAAGGTGATATTAAGGAGCAGATAAAGAGCAGCAGAATGAGGTGAGGGAAGGAGGGAAGGAGGTTTGGTCGAGTGGGAGGGGAGGTGCTGAGGATGACAGTATGAAAAACGAGTCCGTCACTCCAGGGCCCTGCTTGGCATGAGGACCTAATTCAGCTGCTCCCCGCTGATGGGCGATAAGCGCCTGACTGCCTCGCCTCTCGTTCATTTGCTTTCTCTCTTTCTCTTGATCTCTCTCTCTCTCTCTCTCTCTCTCTCTCTCTCTCTCTCTCCACCGTCCTCATGAACACAAATCAGCGCTTCAGTGCCCCCATTCTCCACCTCTGTCATATTGTTACCTCTTTACTCTCACACGTTTCAGAGAGCAGCTCATTTACTGCTGTCACTGGAGAAAAAAGTTTTTAATTTGCACCGTTTTTGATGATATATCACATTTACCTGTGTGTGTATGTGTGTGTGTGTGTGCATATACAGGCCTGATTGTGTAGGAAACAGGATAAAGTTGGCATATGTAAAAGTGCAAAAACACAAACACACAAATAAAATGCAAAAAGAAAGAGAAAAATCCACTGTCTCAGGCAGGGATTTAGCTTTTTTTCCGGTCACACATGAAAGCTTGTGTGCCTGCTGTGCTTTGTGTAATACACCCCAGCTAAAGGACTTTTTAGCAGATAAAAAACAACTTCTGTGTACGGCTGCAGCTGCTAAGAGATAAAAGAACACATGGGAAAGAAAGACAAAGAGAAAGAAAAAACTGTGGAAGGATGCAGATGAGAAACAAGGTGAAGGAGAAAGGGAAAGGAATGAAAATAGGTTATAAAAGCATGGAAGAAAAAAGATGCGAGGCAAAGAAGTTATAGAAGAAAAAAAAAAGAAAAATTGTTAAGAAATGGAAGACATGAAAGAACATGTATGACGTTTAAAAGGGAAAAGGAGAAAGGAGATAGTGATCAACAAAGATAAGAAGCGCATGAAGGAAGAAGGAAAATGAAAATGAATTTGAACCGCAGAAAGAACGGTAGGAAGAAGCAAAAACGAGGGTAAGAAATAAGAATCTAGGAATAAAAAAGACAATGAAGATAGAAAGCCAAATGAAAAATGACAAGGAAGCACTGATAAAATATAAGAAAGATAGAAAGAAAAGAAAAGAAAAGCGGAAGACGAAAACAGCCAGAAAAAAAGAAGTTAGGAAAAGAAAGAGGATGAGAACAGACATGAATAAAGTATGGAGGATTATTATCATTATTTTATATGGAAAATAATGGAGGAAAAAGAAATGAAAGGAGACGGTAGGAAGGAAAGAAAGAAGCGTGTTAATGTATAAATTTTCCATGTTTGAAGATAATAAACACTGAAAGATGGCAAAGGAGAATAAAAGGGCAAAAGAAAGAAATATGGAAGAAAGAAAGGAGAAATCTGTAAAAAAAAAAAAAAAGTGGCATGGACTTAAGAAGAGAAGGCAACAAAGTGAGTGAGGAACAAAAACAAGAACAGAACGAGCAAAAATAAAGAAACTGGAAATAACGCTAGAAAAATAAATGTAAGTAGCGGGCTGGGATGACATCGAGAGCGTCAGAGACAAACAAAAAAGGGACAGAAAAAGGCAGGACGTTTAGTTTAGTGCTGATTTTTGAATAACAAAAGGCAGTTTTAGGAACACAAAAAGAGCTTCTCTCTGCAGTGCACAGTGGGAGGAATCCGAGCTAGCAGCAGCCGCGGTGGTCTGCAGATACGTTCCACAGAGTGTCCGTGTTCCTGTGCGCTCTCGGCTCCACCATTGAGCTCCTTGTTTGAGAGAACACACGGCTGGAGATTTCCATTTTACGTTTCGAGACACCCGACAGGCTCTGAGTGGCGCTTGCTGCAATTTGCTGCACCCACGCTCGCTAAAATCAACATAACACGACCACCTTCTCCATATAGCAATTAAGTCGCCGCAGTCACCCAGGTCTTGTTTAATAAAAATTGAAGCCTTGAGCAATCTGCTTGCACTATCTTCGGTTACAGGTTTATTTTAAATGGCAACGGTGTAAAGACTTCAAAGGTTGACACTGGACAACTAAATAAACACTGTGCAATTTGCAAATTAACTCTCAGCGGTCGTAGCGACGGCTGCCAAAGCACGAGCTGTGTAATTGTTTACTCTGTCTTATCTGTTCAGTCGTGGATTAGGAGCTTAAAGGCTTTCTCTCGCCTTAATCCTGTCTACTTGATACACTCACAATCAGTGCAGTGTTTCAGCCGTCACTCAGGCGTGAGACCCAGATAAAGTCTGGCCTGGTCACTTTGCTGATTACTTCTTAAGCAGATTTAGTTCCAAGTGGTAAAGAATTACAGCTGAGAAATCAGCTCAGGTACGTCTGAGTGGCCGAGATGCATCAGAAAAATTTTGGAGTTAGGATGGTGAACACGTCGGCTGCTAACGAGATGCTATCTCCAAGGCCGTAGACGCTATCTAGCTTAAATTATACAAAAATGGCATTAACTTTACAGAAAGTGATATCAGATCAGATTCTGCGCTGTTCGTCATTGCCTTAAGTTTGCACATTTCGATCATTTAGGCAACTTCCTCGTCTAAGCTTGCCTGTTTTAATTAGGATTTAGAACTTTTTGAATTGTTCTACTTAAATATGATGGCAAGTCCAAGTCCAAGTGAACCCAGTTTAACAAATGAGACAAAGAAACTGTACTTGGGTCATTGAAATCTGATTTATTATTCACAGCATGTTTGTGGAACCCAGAAAAAGACGTTTCTGAGAAATACAAAAATAGGGACGGCGTCAAGGACAAGGTTGCAAAGTCAAACTAAAGAGAGACACAGGTTGGGTACAAATGGAGGAAAGTCAAACACCATCAGGAGAACACTGAACAACAAACAACAATGGCAGGGTTGTAAAGAGAAGTCTTTGCTCTCCATGAGAACATTTCGCGACGTTTGCAGTTTGCTGAAGATCACAAGGACAACCAAGAGACAATTGTGAAAGAGTTTTGTGGATGGATGATACCAAAATATAAGTCTTTAGGTTTAAATTTGGTTTAACCCTTTGAGGACCAAAGGACATATTTGTCCCAT
Organism: Parotocinclus spilosoma; assembly: GCA_033117975.1. Taxonomy (NCBI): domain Eukaryota; kingdom Metazoa; phylum Chordata; class Actinopteri; order Siluriformes; family Loricariidae; genus Parotocinclus; species Parotocinclus spilosoma. The sequence continues at coordinate 2,138 of JAVSBV010179304.1, read as the reverse complement.
ACTTTTAATTTCAATCGCATTTGGCGTCCATTTAAAAGTCTTCAAAGGGTTAACATGGTGGTAGTAGTATTATGTTTTTGCATAAGGCACTGTTTTGCTGCATCTGGGCCGTCCTTGATAGAACAATGTTAGGGCATTTGTCCATGAACTGAATCTTAAGAAGATGTGGGTCATGCAGCAAGACAGCAAGTCATTCTACCTCAGAATGGTTAAAGAAGAACAACGTTTTGAAATGGCCAAGTCAAAGTTCCTACCTTAATCCAGCGTTTCTCAAAGTGTGGGGCGCGGCCCACTAGTGGGCCACGTGGGTATTGCAGGTTGGGCGAAAGGAATCAGAATATATGAACATTTTTAATGCCTGTATGTTTTGCCAAAAAAAAAATGTTTAAAAATGTCGGCAGAACAATGTAAACAGTACAACAGGGCGACCCCCGCACCAACAGAGAAACAGAAGACGGACGGGCCAAATCAATCGAAAAGCCAACCAAAAAGAAAGCATGATAAAGCATATTTTGCTAAACAATAATTTCATTAGTGGGCCAATTTTCTGTATTTTTGAATATTGATGTTAATGTTGTATCTGGTGTTATAGGTTAACCTACTGGTTTAGAAACAGAAATTGATGTTACTTAAATAAATTATAATATTTTAAACTTTTTTTAAAATGTATTACTATTTTGTTGGGGCGATATGGGACAGGTGGGGCATGGAATTTCCCCTTCTTCTGAGGTGAGGAATGATAGAAAAGGTTTGAGAACCACTGCCTTAATCCAGAAATGTTGTAGAAATGGTTCATGGAAGGAAACCCACCAACATCCCTACAAAGATAATGAATGAATGAATGAATGAATGTGCAAACTGTCCAACCCTAAAACCATGTCTTTAATAATCACAGCAGCAGTAACGGTTCAAAAATAGCCTACTTTTGTATAAAACAATGAGTTGCTGACTTTACGTTTGCATATCTGCTAACGTAATCACTCACAGTAATATGCATTGGACGTCTGATTTTGAGAAAGTTTGAGTAAAGCCTTGACATACCTCTTCAATCTTCGCCCTTTCATCCTCCTCCCATTTTCCCGTCCTGATATAATGAGTTGTATCAGTTTTCTGTGTCACGCAGCTTCTAAAATCTCCCATCAGCATTTGCATGGCGATGCCACAGAGCTTTTGATGGGTTCTGACAGCAGCAATTTGATTTAGTGAGAGATAAGGCCAGCTCACCACTGTTCATGTGGAGGAATGAATACCTTGTGCAGCTCGGGAGGGAACAATGAACGATCTGCGAGGAGGCTGATGGAAGAAAGGACGAGTTTTAAATGTAGGCTGCATTGTACTGTAGAGACAAAAGCAGATTATTACCTATATGAGTATCACAGTGCCTGCAGATACGACAAATAGTGGCATCGTCTCAGTCCAAACTTCTCATTAGTTCTAAAATTTTCAAACCCGGAACCGACTTGCCCACGTTTATTAGAAATGCACACAGTTTCGAATTGCAAACAGTCTGAGGCAGGTGCTGAAAAGCACTGATAGCATGCGCATGCAGCACATTATGCAGGCCCGACATAAATAATTGTAAATAAATAAATTGATTAATTAATTGGTAACTTGCTATTAAAATGATTAAAGTTTACTAATGGAATACTGGAAAAAATAAGGACTCTGTTTTGGTTCCAAGCAAGCGTGAAAAACGTTTTGTCCCGAGTTGTCTGTGTGGATATCCTAAGCTTGTGCTGTTTGTGAATCTGAGTGTGTTTTGTGATTTTTAGGGTGTTTGATTATCAGCGTGTCCCGTCCATGGTGCCCGCGCTGCACCACAGTTCCAGCCTAGCTAAAAGAGCACGCTCGTCTTCTTCCAGGCAGCGACGCAGCCGAGAGCGTTCCTCCTCCAAGACCTCCAGACCCCACTCATCCAGCAAAGCCAAGTGTACGACAACACACACGCATACATACACACGTTTGTCATGACGTCCCATTAACATCATGGTATGGTAGCTAATTCATTCTACTGCTACGACAAACCTAACCTTAACCTTCATCTCATTAAACTAAAGCAAATACAGTCGAATCCGGTTAATGGGACCACATCGGGACACGGTCGTTTTGGTCCTAATAACCGGCTGGTCCGATTAAAC
>JAVSBV010179293.1:0-13331 GCA_033117975.1 Parotocinclus spilosoma | reverse complement strand
CAAGAACGACCAACCACATCCAACAGGATTAACTGTGGACGTAAGAGGAAGCTGTCTGAAAGGGATGTTCGGGTGCTCACCCGGATTGTATCCAAAAACATAAAACCACGGCTGCCCAAATCATGGCAGAATTAAATGTGCACCTTAATTCTCCTGTTTCCACCAGAACTGTCCAGCAGGAACCCCAGGATCAAAATACACGGCCGGGCTGCTATAGCCGAACCTTTGTCCAAAACCAGGTGTTTCAATTTTATTGTCTAACCCCTGTATATAAATAATGAAAACAATTAGACCAACAAAGTACACGTTCTCTGACCTCCCACACTTTTTTTGTTTATCAATGGCTATTTACAACAAGATTGCTGGAACAAGCATGCTGGAAACCGAGCTTGCCCACCACCCACAAGTAAAACAGGATTTCTATTAGGAACTTGCCTGTAATTAATCCTACTAGAATGTAAAATTTACACAGAAAGAACCCAAGCTGCTCCACATGAGATCGAACCCAGGAGCTTCTCGCTGTGAGGTGACAGTGCTACCCACTAAGCCACTTAAACAGAAAAGTTGAACAAGAACTGCTTGTTAAATGGTTCCATAGTTGGGACTGATTTCAATTGTGGTATGCCTCCGAGAACGCACTTTAAGCAAAGAATATAGTATGGAAATAGAAAAATAGAAATCCCTTTTGCATGATGCTATTTAACGAAGTATAAAAGGTTGCACCTTGAACACTAGAGGAACTCTTTAATGTTCTGTGTAGAACCTCGTTATAAAGTCATGCTAAATTGCAAAGGGCCCTTTGGACCAGCAGTTCCGAGTTCTTTAGCTACAAATTGTTTTACCCAGTGCTGGTAACCATCCAGTGAACCCCAGCATCTTACAAATGTTGTGGAATACTACAAGATTCAGCAACAAGGTCAAAGCACAGTCATGACGACTGTTGCAAAGCCACCAGAAACTAGATAACCACATGTAGAAACAAATGGTCTTCTGAATCCCTTCCTGCATTAGTTCCCTGAAGTGAGCTTATAGAACGGAATCAAGTGCATTTTAACTGACTCGGTTCGGTTTTGCCTGTGTGAAACAATTAATCATTGTTAAGAGACACCTGTCAAAGTCTACATGGCAGACTTTCAGTGCTAAATAATAAAGGAATACATGTCTCACCTGAAATAAGGACCGGATGCTGAATTCGTCTCATCCAGTTCAGTCTAGCAGCAGGCAGGTTCTGATCCAGTGTTACTAACAGCTGGTTCCATCCTAAGTTCACCTGAATGATTCCGAATTCATTTCTTTCACATTCTTCAAAGGCTCTCGGCTTTGTGATACTGTTTCATCCCCCAAACGTGATTGATTAATCCGTCATCCCGAGCCCTGGAACCTGCTCAATACGTTTAAAGAAAGGCTGTACCACTGATGACACGCTCTGATCTGAGCTCCTCTGTTCTGCGACTCTCTGCTGCATGTGAATTTCACTGAAATTATCCTACAGAAGAAAGTAGGGTTGCCAGGTTGGATTGTCAACGGTTGCCAGATTGGATCCGTTCCAGCTTGATTTAGCGCTTCCAATTCACACCCTTGGCAGACAAACCACGTTACTATTTCCTGTATTACAGCTCTAAACTGTAAGAATTTAATTATAATTTTATCTCCGAATTAGATCAGTAGTATGTTATATGAGGTTATGCATGGTAATAAGCTTTTCATTCATCTAATATTTTAGATGTTTAATACACTAATCCTGGACTGTGGTGGCCTAGTGGGTAAGACACTGGACTATGGACCAGAAGGTACAGCGTTCATATCCCACCTTTGCCAAGCTGCCACAGTTGGGTCCCTGAGCAAGGCCCTTAACCCACAATTGCTTGGATTGTAAGGCTGTATGAGTTGTATGTTGCTCTGGATAAGGGCGTTTGCTAAATAACGTAGAATGAAAAAAAAAATTAATCCAACAGTGCGATGAAACATGTTGAGCAAATCCATTCATACAAAGGTATGATTCAGCTGTGCCTGAGACTGGGGTGAAGCAGCATCACCTAGCCATCGCTGCATGCCCTGGTACCATGGTCGTGGTACTTGGGGGGAAAAGTAGTAGGGAGTAGAGTAGGGAGGGGCCCATGAATTTTTTTTTTGCTCACGTTCCTCGTGTACTGGCATGGCCCACTGACATTGAGAGTGTACAGGGTCCAGAATTTGCTGCCATGCCCCTGCCTGGTACGCCTGGTGTCCTAGAGTAAAAATGTGAACAACATACAAGAAGCCTCTATGGAAAGTAAATGTACCATCATATTTTACCATTCACCATAAGGATTTCAAGTGGTTACAAGGCATAGCCTTAAGCTTATCTGTTGCTTCCTGAATGGCTTTCTGTTGTATAGGATCCTGCATAACCCTAAGCTGCTCCAAATGGTTCTTTGCCTATTTATTTCTTTTTAAGTGTCACGTAGAAACTGTTCTAAAAAAAATAGTAATAATAAAAATAGTATCCCCATGAACTGTACACACACAGTAAACCGGTACTAGGCGGCTTTGACGGACCACCAGTAGAGTGGATCATTTGATCCACAGACAAGCATGAGCAGCTACAGGTGGCATCTTCATGTTTCTGCCCGAACTATTTTCAAGTGCTTGGCAGAAGGAAATTTGTCGCTTTGCTCATTACACATCCTGTCATTGAGAGCCTGAGTTCCGTTTCATTTGTGTTTCGTGAACAAGAAAACTGGACTGCTAAAAACTGGAAATACATTGTCTTTAGCAACAAATCCAGATTCTGTTGTGATTCAGATGATGGTAATTCGAGTGTGGAGACCCTTCAATCCTGCCTTTGCTATGGAGCAACGCACTACACCAACTGTAGGTGTGATGGATGATGATCTACAGACTCAGCTACAACATCTTTGGGCAGATGAGCCACAGGATACCATACAGACCCTGTTTGCCTTCAATTCCCAATTGCACCTCATTTTGTATCCAGGCTAGAGGTGGACTAACAGGGTAACTAGAACCTCCATTCGATTGTGTAGTTTTGCTCCAATAAACTAATCCTTTCACTTTAATAATGTAATCACTTACATAAATCTTCTTCTTGGTGAGTTATTAATTTTTGTCATTAAGTACAAAAACATTATCTAAAATATACAGGCTGTGGCTTTAATTCAGTATAGAAGTTTTCAAAGCTGAATCTGAGTCATATTTAGTTGTGACATTTGTGGGAAAAATGGTTATAAAGGTTGTGTGTAAGAAAAACATCATACTGCATTCATGTTGAGGAATTTTAGTTGAGGAAGAGGAACAAAAGACACAAAGAAGCATTGCATGTTAAATAGAGTTCTTCCCCTCATCTGTTTTGCATTTAAAAAGTATATGATGATATAGAACAAAAGCAGATTGTTTTGTTGCTACACTTTGACAACAACACAGGCTTATTTCCTTTTCTCCAGAATGGAAGGTCTTGTGTCAGGTTCTGATAATACATTAATTATTTAAGTATATAGGACTTATGTATATTGTATGAATGCTCTGTATTTGGATCAATTTATTGTAAAGTAATGATTAGCATCCCAGCCCAGAAGGTTCTTTGTAGAGAAATGGTTTGCAATGACTTCAAGTGTGTTCACATATGTGACTTTCCTTTCATTAATATATCAATTTATTATTCCAAAACAGGGTCACAGGAGGCCAGGCCGATCAATGTGTAAGTCACATAAGCGCAAATGTGTATGTATCAGACAATAAAATAATGACAGTAAAAGTTTGAAGAACATCTGTGCATTTATTAACTAAAAATAGTACATAGGCTCAAAGAGAACAAATTAACCACCCATGGCAGAGGATACATGATGATTCAAATTAACAAACAAACAACAGTTAACAAACAAATTAAACAGTCAAAACATATTCTGTTATTTCACACGTTTGATGGCTTGAGCCTTATGGTAGGTCCTGATCTGGGTTTTTGAGTTTATGTCTGCCCAAAATATCTGGAACCTCTGTAGATGATCTGGAGAAAAGAAATTGACAAGGATTAATGCTTTAAGATGTTGCTTGGTTTGTATTTGTTGGCATAATCCCGTAATGCAGAATGTCTGATGTTCCATAAGCAGTGTTAAACAAGGATAAAAGATAAACCGCAGTAAGACAGTGATACTCTTTTTTTGAATGCATACTATAACATGCTATTAAGCAGAAGAGCCTGCAAATTTGTGTGTTTGTAACCTTGAGGCTTGGTCGTAATGTAACATAAATGACACTATGAATGAGAGCGGTGATGTACGTCACCATGACAACCACATCCTAGGCATCATCTCTGCAGAGTACCGTGTGGTACGCTGGCACAAAGGCCACTGGTTCTGTTCAGCACTCAGCACTCGATTACTCTTAATTCAGGACTAAAGCAGAGCAAAGCTTCCATCAGAAATAGCCAGCTGTTCTAGTTTGTCTGTTTGTTCGTTAAGCTGTACATTGTTTTACTGCAGTCCTGGACAAGCACAAGTCTCCATGGACCACGCCCACTTAACTGAGACAGAAAGAACAGAGGCCACATCTCATTTGTTATGACTGGCAAAAAAGCAAACACTACCATTAAAAGTGCTGAGAGATGAAAAGCTCTTCAGATTACTCGTTGGAAGAGATAGCCCACTGAGACCATGGAGACCACAGCTCACAACTCACAGGCCATTGAGGTGAATTCCAGCCAGGTTTGGGCAACACAAACCTCCTTAACTGAGATTGTGAGGTACAAAAACCATACATGTTTTACTGGCATTAAAAGAGGCAATGCCTGCTTCATCAAAACAGATTTATACGCTGCTCACAAAAATGAAAGGATATTTCAAAATGTGTTTGAATCGACTGAAGCAGTTGACTATTTTATTAACCCAAGATCATCATGGTCACCCAAGAGTGTCAAAACACACTGACAGTGATGGAACATGGACGGGATCAGATTATCCAGTAGTTCTTGTGGGATCCTCTTCCTATTCATTTTGAAATTTCACCTCATTTTTCTGAGTTGTGCATATAAACAATGTGGATACGTTCCGACAAATCCGTTTAAATAGCGTAGCCTACCTCAAACATGCTCAAAACCCTTACATTAACCTACAGTTGGACAAAAGCTATGAATAGAATGCATATTTCATAATGCTTAAGTGTTTAACATCTCATGTCATTTATTGAAGTGTATTGAATGTGAGAAAAAAAATCAATATTGTTGCGACTATTGCTTTTTCTTACTACATTTTGCAGCGTGCAACTCCCTAAATGACTTTAATGTCCTATTATCATTTTTGTAACAAGACTCTTGCTTAATCAACTCATTTCAGGTGAAGTGTCACTCTTGGTACACCAGTCTTTTAACTAAAAATGCACCGATATTGATTTTCAAAGGCCAAATACGATAAGCGATGTTTAGAACATTATTGTGACTGATACAGACGTTAAAAACTGATAAACTTTCTGTATTTATAAAACATTCACATTATACTCCATGTATGAACTGTTGCTAAAAACAAAGTAATGAAAGTCATTTAGTAATACAAAGTGATAAAAGTGACTGATTTTAGCAATAAAATACAATAACAATAAGCAAAAAATAGTTCAATCAGACATGATGATTACTGTAAAAGCAAGGCAAAGTTCACTAAAAAGAAAAATGATTTCATTCCGTTTCATTTTGCAAATGGTAAAAATCTGCTTTTGGCCTTTAATCATCACAGACAGCAACAAGAGCAATTAAGTGTATAAGAAAAGCTAATGACTGAGTAGCTGAGAAAGAATAGAGCTGAATAAATAGAGGTGCTAAAATTCAAATATCGAACCGATGCCAAAAACTGAAGAAAAAAAACCCATAGATCAGCTGCTGATATTTCGTGCATCATTACTTTTAACAGAATGTCATTAATTAGTAACACATAAAACATAAACGTAGTAACAGTAAAACATACTATACCTGTGGTTTATCACACCTGAGTACATTGTCTCTAACCACACCCAGGCCTGATTATTGCCACACCTTGGAAGGTGTGTGTCCCATTACATCCGGCATAAAATAAACACTGCATTTCCGAAAGCGAACATTATACCAACAGTAAAATATGGTGGTGGTAGTGTGATGGTCTGGTTTTGCTGCATCAGGACCTGGAAGACTTGCTGTGATAAATGGAACTATTAATTCTGCTGTCTACCAAAAGATCCTGAAGGACAATGTCCGACCATCTGTTTGTGACCTCAAGCAGAAACGAACTTGGGCTCTGCAGCAGGATAAAGATCCAAAACACACCAGCAAGTCCACCTCTGAATGGCTGAAGAAAAACAAAATAAAGACTTGACAAGACAAGTCCTAACCTATCGTAATCCTATTGAGATGCTGTGGTATGACCTTAAAAAGGCTTTCATGCAATTTCAGGCAATCACTTTTTCACACAGGGCCATGTAGGTTTGGATTTTTCTCCCTTAATAAATTACAAATTGCATTTTGGGTTTACTTGTGTTGTCTTTGACTACTATTTAAGTTGGTTTGATGTGTGAAAAAAAACACAACACAAACACTGTGTGTGTGTTTGTGTGTGTGACAAACATGCAAAAAAAACAGAAAATGAGGAAGGGGGCAAGCATTTTTTCACACCACGTAAATGCACTGGGTTGCCAAAAGTGAGGCAGGGCTTAGAAGACGACCTTAGTCATGTTTCAAAATTTAGTGAAAAGCCCTTTCAGAAAAAAAAGGTCTGTTGAAGCAGCAAAAGTGGAGAGCAAACTCCATACTAATACTCACTTTATGGATGTATTCTATTGGGTGTCCACATACTTTTGTTTACATAGTTAGTTAATAAAATGCTCTGTTATTTAAAAAAACACTATACAAATAAATTTGAGAGAAAACAGTTGTTTCTACAAAGAAACTGGCAAAATCTTCTGGGTTATAGAAGCAGTGATATATTAGGCTGAGGGAGTGGACTAGCACAGAAGGGAGGTTCTGAAAGTTAACTATTTTTCATTGTTTAGTGTGCAAAAAGCAAACAAAGGGTGAACCAGTGGTCCATGGAATAAACTAATATAGCAGTTTGGTTATCCAGGGAGTTGTAGATAAATTGGAAAGTCAACAAAGGAAATCCAAGAAATAGAGTGAAGTGCAAGAGGCAAATTGAAAGAAAAGAAAAGAGATTTCTGTTGCAGAAGCTACACACATGAGAATGTAGATCATTTAATTGTGTTTTAACAGATATCTTCCTATTCTCTTAAACTAATAAAGCATGCAATGTTTTACTTTTTCCAGGTATATTACACAGCAGGGGCATAAACTAGAAGTGGGAGCACCACGTCCCCCGGCAACAGTTACCAATGCTGTGTCTTGGAGATCAGAGGGCATAAAATACAGGAAGAATGAAGTGTTCATGGACGTCATTGAGTCTGTCAACCTACTGGTGAGTGTCACGCAGGTCATCTAGTTGTGTGATATTGACAAAAAAAATTTTTTGCAATACTGTGTCAATATGTTCTGTGTTCACAATTGTTTTTAACCCATCCCGCCTTTTTTGCTGAGTGTGTCTTTGTGCTGGTACCTTGGCTGTTTAAGCCTGGCTCCCAAAGTTTGTCATATTCTACATAGTGGTTACTTTGTAGATGTTAAAATAAGGCTGGTGATGTCGATATTTTGTCTCCTGTCGTAGTTTGTTCACTGATTTTTAACTCAAGCTAAAAGCAAGCACGTTTAATATAGCCTGATTTGTGGTGCTAGCAGGCTGCATGCACTCTTCATTCATAGTAGTCTGTTTTCCTGACCCACCCTTAATGGATAGTAATAAATTGGATTTTAAAGATGATGCTATTTAAAGAAATGAACTTGTGTTACTTCCCAAGATAACACTTGCTAATTAATGTATATTATTCCATTATTTAAAGTGTATACACCCTGTTACGTCCCCTGATTTGGTAGGGGATGAAATACAGGGTGGTAACAACAGTTAGCTTGGGGTGTACTAGTGAGGAGGAGACAAAAATACTCAGAGACAGAAACAAGTGGCCATTTTAAAGGGTTTACTGATAGCCACCGGTGCAAAATGGTGGTTTCAAACGGTAACTATTATATCGGTACACACACGACACGTTCAACTATATACACTATATACAGAGTTTGTGGCGAAATAGAAAATACATACAGGGGCTTGGACTATAAGTGGTGCTAAAAACAAAGAAAACAATAGAACCAAACAGTTCTTCCCTGCTCTGCACACCAAAATTCTAACCCCTGACAAAAGAACACAAACAAAAATCACTAACTACATTAAGCCTGCCCTGAACAAACCGAAATACATGGGGTGGCATCCACCCCTTATCTAATGTACCTAGACAGAGGAACAGTCCTACGTGTTGTTAAGTGTAAGGGTGCCCTTTCTTACCTGTCCGGGCCGCCCCCTGCTATACAGCGTGACGTCCGGGACGAAAAGCAAAGCGCAGCACAACTGGCCAAACAGCTGCACAGGCGGCTGTACCGCACACACAGACCGCAATTTCGTCAAACGAAACCGGTAAAGCAAAAAGATCCACAAAGATCTATTTCAAAACTAAAGCCAACAGGTCCGTTTTTTTCTCTCCTCGTCACACCACGCCGACTCCAACGCCAAACTCGATGACACAGCACGCAGCCATCAAATACTCTCTCTGTTGCGTCTAAAGTGACGCCATCAATCCGCCCAGCCCACCTGAGCGTCGCTCTCTGATCGTGATCATCTTTGCATGACAGTTCTCCAGTTGAATCACGCATGCAAAAGAAATATCACACAGAAAAGTACCAATCAGTCGGAATCATATTGTAAATATGAAAATTATGACATGTCTAGGGCGGTGCCCGTAACACACATCAAAGTGGATTAAAATTAAGATGTTGATTAAAGCTTACAAGAGTCAAGCTTCAACAAAACTGTGAAGAACAATCCAAATATTCCAAACAAGCACACTAGCACACAAACTCGTTTCTGTGAATGAATTCAGGATTAAACTTTTCCACAAATCATACTCGCCACTGAACTGAACTAACCTAAACTCAGTTATTTCTACATAATTCTGCTGCTGAAGTAGACATTAGTGTTCACTCATTCCTACACAATTCAGTAATATATAATAAAAAAAACAGCCCATAATATGGTATCAAGGACGGATAAAACATCATTGTAACACAGGAATCTGGACTGAATCTGTACTGATGCTAGAATGCAAAACTTTGATATTTTTAATCTGATATCAAATTAAGATATTGGTTCTTAGATGAACAATTTTAGAAAATGACCAGAATGCAACAGTAAAAATATCAACATACATATTTTGAATATACCAGATCACCCCCTAATAATTAATTGTATGATTAATGTATGTATGATTATTTGTTAAAACAGCACATGTTAAGATCTGGAATATGATTTGGTTACAATCCCTATGTATTAAAATGTTTTAACCTGTCTTTTATATGTGTAGTTTTTCTTAACTTTACTTTTTACATCTAAGCCTATACACCGTACCAATTCATTTGTGGTTTACCAATTATTTACATCCAGTAATGAGAACATTTATTACATAAAATGTCTTATTTAGAGAATAATGTCAGCTTTATTTAAATATTGGTTTGTTGTGTAAAACATTAATCAAAAAAGAATACAATGATTTGCAAAACCTTTTCAACTTGTATTAAAAATACAAGATATTTAACTTTTAAACAGATCAACTTTATTGATTTGTTTTCTAAGTATTCACTTTTTTAATTCTTTATAATTATTCACTTTTTATATGACTTTGATCCCTGCAACAGATTTCAAAGAATTTGTGACAGGAGCATGTTTACCACTGTGTTACATCACAGGCAGGCCAGTCTAGTATCTGTATTCTATACCTTTCAGCATTTATAAATGTTCAAGTTACCCATACCATGTTCAATAACACCCCCATACCATCAGAGATGCTGTTTTTTTTTGCTGGTCCATTTCCACATTGGCCGCGACGTCCAATATTTCCAAAGACAATTTGAAATGGGGACTCGTTAGACCACAGGACACTTTTCCACTTTGTATCAGGTCATCTCAGATGAGCCCAGAGAAACTGGCGGAGTTTCTGAGTGTTCTTTATATATGACTTTCACTTTGGTAGAGTTTTAACTTGCACTTATAGATGAAGTGATGAACTGTGTTCACTGACAATGGTTTTATCCGTTATATAAAGATGTCGATTTTGAATGCAGTGCTGCCTGAGGGATGAAATGCAATGGATGTTTATTAACAACTTTATATTTTAACAGACAAAACATTAAATATCCTGGGTTCATTCTGTCTGCAGTTATAGAAAAATGAAGTATGGAGTACTGTGCTTTTTTAATATTTTCCTTAATGCCTTTTCCTGTACTTTGTTGAATTTCTGGTCTACTTTAGCCACATTCCCACATGTTTATTTTAGGATTTTTTGTATAACTAAGCCAGATTACATCTGGTCTTCCAGACAAAGCTCTTTTTTAAAAAAGGAGCTTACTATGAGCAACGACCCAGGTGGGACTTGAACCCACAATCCCCAGCTCCGGAGGCTGATGCCTTATCCATTAGGCCACTGGGCCGCACAGACAGAGAACTACAGCAATGCAAAATGACGGTTATTTCTGATTTGCGTCATCATTAAACACAAACATTACACATAAACTCTCTTCCTGCATTGGGAGGATCAGTCTGTTAAATCTTTGCTGGGGTTACATACTGCTGCAACTACACGGTGAGTCAAAAATCACAGGACATTTTACGAAGGCTGCCAAAACCATTATTAATATGTGGTTATGACACAGCAGCTGCATTCCCCCGACATCAGAATAGTCAATTCCATCTTCAGCTACCTGTGACAAACAATACAAAACTTTCTGTGTTGCTAACTTTTGAACAACAAGAAATATTGTGGTCTTCTTTGAGGTACGCCTTCCCTTTGGAAACACTTGCCCTTGATTTAATATATGTTCCGGACATATATTACTATCTGATGTTTAGTTTACGTTACTTTGTTCATAGATTTGTTTATTAGTTGTATTTGTTTGGTAATTAGGGAGCATTGGCACACAGCTAATATAGCTGAGTAATAAACCTGGAAAATCCAATACAATAGTAACATTTGATATAGGACGTGAATTAAATTTTAAATGTTGTTAGTTTTCTATTTTACATTTATTATTAACAGCAGAGTTAATCAGTGATCGAGTTCCATTTTATAATTGTCTTAAATGTAATGTAGACACAAAGCAATGCATTACACTATATTCCACATTAATAACATTTATAAAACTATGACAATTAAATTAAGACTATAACTATAAATACATCTTGCTTTCTTTTTATAGCGGTTTCGTTAAACTGTACATTCATTACTAACACAAATTTCCTGTTATGATGTACAGTAACCTGTGAAGTGTGAATTTATTTAAATAAAATAAAAGGAAATAATGTGATGCGGTTGGAACATCGTTGTGACATGGAGTGACATAAAGTAGAACGTCTTTGACAGCTTTGTTCTTTGACACCAAGGAAAGGAACATCAACGCCTAATCCAATCAGCAGAAACTCCGTTATCATGGTTCCGAATAAGAATACATCCCCAATGTCCTCAACAGAAAGTTGGGCCATTCACACGATCCGCCAGTTCTTCCAAACATCCATCACATATTCAGCAGCAAAAGTTCCATCTGGACAGGTAAGCTCCCCCAATACACAGACAGACAGTAGAGCAAGCAGGAACAGATATAAGATAGGAGAGGGAAAAAAAGTGTTTCCACCTTCCTTGAAGTTTGCAGAGACTACATCTATGACTGACAGGTTGCAGGACAGGGTCACTTGTAGGATTTGTTCTATTGAGAGAGGAAAAAGATGCATTAATGAGGTAGAAGAATGAGGTAAAGAATGAGGCTTACATGAAGTATCACTGAAGGTCTGGCATATTTCAGCAGTTGTCTTGTCATAGATGTCGAGATCAGCAACAAGTAGAGATTTTCTCCACTTTCTCTCAGGCGCTAGTCCATCACAGTGCCATCATCTGCCATCGCCTTCCTCTGACGCTCATAACTGTGTCTTTGTGTGATACAACCCAGCCAGCAGTCATCACCACCCCTCGAACGAAGGTCACTAAGAAGGTGCTGCCCGGTGTTGATCACATTAGATAATGTATATTAGGCAGGGTATCAAAGCGCATATTGTGTCTATTATCATTTTTTGATTTCTGCTTGTACCTATGATGGTGGGACAGTTTTTAAAAAAGCAGCCTGTTAGACAAGGCTGCAAGGTTATAAGCAGGGCACAACCTAAACGACCGTGGTCAAAATATCCACGCATTAGTGATTCACAGTCAAGTCACCTGCACTTTAGATGTGATTATGCTTATATGCGAGGCGCTCACCACATACTAACACTCCCTAATCAGAGAGAAACAGAGACTTTCATATTGTTAAACTGCTTTACTGTGGACCCACACTTTCAGTATATTTAGTGAGTACAAAATAGTTACTGAGCTGAAATAACTACATAATCTATAAAGTTTAATATAAAAAGGCAACACACAAAACCTTTTGACGACGATGACACCTCCAAACAAAAAATTCTCCAAAACATTTTAGAGACTTTGCATTAAAAATGTTTACTACAATAACATTTCATTCCAAAACTACAAAAAAAAATGAGTGACGAACAAATGAAAACACTCTTAAAAGTGACTTTACTCTTTTTTCTTATAATAAGTGTTAGGATGGATCTTTTGTTCGAGAGGCTCTGGCGAAGCAGTCATTGAATCCAGGAAGTTCTTATCAAAAATACTTTATTGAGTGTAAAAGGTAGTCTGTGAAAATATATCCGAGCTAAGCCGATCGGCGATCCTTTCTCCTGCAATTCAGCTACTCGTCCGAAATGGAGACCCTCGTGTCTTGCCGCGTGATTTTAAAACCCACCTAGGCCCCTCCTCCTCACCTGGCATTCTTAATGCTTTCACACTATCATTTTATTCTTTTTCTAGATTCCAGGAGAAAAGGATCATCGTCCGCAGCCCTCAACTTTAATTCATGCTGTTTACATGGCCACTGGGCTGAATTTTACAATAAAAGCCATCTAAAAATAAAAAGGCTGCCAGTTACACTAAAGGAACCGCACCTTTCGCAACAGCTCCTAACCCTAAACCAAACAAACAAACAAAAATAATAATTAATCCAAACTAAAGCCATTAAAAAATAAATCAAATATGGCAATTAAAAATAAAAACACTGGGTGCGTGGCTTCCACAGGAAGTCCGTTCAGGTCTTCCTCCACCGGACAGAGCTGCAGATATTCAGAAGG
>JAVSBV010179283.1:0-13332 GCA_033117975.1 Parotocinclus spilosoma | reverse complement strand
TGTCTGAAAGGGATGTTCGGGTGCTAACCTGGATTGTATCCAAAAAACATAAAACCCACGGCTGCCCAAATTATGGCAAAATTAAATATGCACCTCAACTCTCCTGTTTCCACCAGAACTGTGCGTCAGGATCCACAGGGTCAGTATACACGGCCGGGCTGCTATAGCCAATCCTTTGTCTAAAACCAGGTGTTTCAGTTTCATTGTGTAACCCCTGTATGTAATAGCTAGGAACATTACTATAGGATTAGTCAAAGGTGACATGATATGTTTCATGCTGCATCTTGACGTTTCTTTGTTAGTAGGGGTCTTCAGACAACCACTACATGGCTTGTCATCTACAGTCCTGGTTTCTCAGAATGTGGGTGTGAGGAATGCAAGAGAGATTTTTTAGATTGTTAGTCTTTTAGGGTATCAGTTGTTGAAGTCTGCGGCATTAGTTTCTGAGGTATGCAGATTTATTTCCCCTTTAGTTTCTATAAAGGGTGTCCTGTGGCTTTTGTCTCACCTGGTATATCATAGACTAGGCTACGTTAAACACGTTTAAAACACGACCATGACCACTGCTACAGCTGGGCAAATTAATTAACATAAGTCTTAGTTCATAATAAACTATTTAATACGTCATGTAGCAGACGCACTTCTCCAGAGCAACTTATAATTAATACAGTCTTACAATCCAAGCAATTGAGTGTTAAGGGCTTTGCTCAGGTACCCAGCTGTGGCAGAGTTGGGATTTGAACCCTGGACCTTCTGGGCCACCACAGTCCCGTGGTTATATTTAATATTTACTGTATTTCGTTTAATTTATTAAATAATGTACTAAAAGCAAAAAACAAACAACAAATTAAAAATAAAAAACAATTATTGTGTGATCACTGCACACACTGCTCACTTCCTCATCCGAGTGCGGGAGGGCCTTGTGTATACTACATATTGCCTAGGAAAATTCTGAGTACGGTTTTTGCTGAATGTGTGTTTATGCTTATTATGGGGTACACAACGTGAAGCTGAAATATCATAAGTTGGCCCGTACATGTACTAATTATATAGAGCTGTGTACAATCTTATAGTTCATAGTAAATGCCTGCAAACGACTTTATTAGTTGTCTCATTATAATTAATTTGCTTTATTGTTGTGAAGCCAATGAGCCGGCAATAAGAAAATTACTTTCAAGGAAAATACACGGCTGTGCTATTTATTACTCTAGATAGGATACTCAGCCAGTGAGCCATGCATAAATTAATTGAGTTGAAAATATATTTCAGCATTTATATCAAAAATATAATTTCTTAAATTTTCCTCACATTAATTGTAGATGATCAAGAAAGGCATGTTCAGTGTATGAATGTGTGATTGGTACAAATAAGTAAGAGAGTAAAGAACGTTACAAGCAGTACACATGTACATTGGAAATAAGGGGAATCAAGTTTCGAGCTAGCTGTTTAAAAGTGAGCACTTGGATTTTAAATCACTAAACAGTTCAACTTTTAATGTTGAAACACTACTGTCTTGTTTTCAGTGCAGGACTAAAGATGAAACGTTTTATTTTGGAAACAACACCTACAATATACTCCGGGCAGCACGGTGACCCGAGGGGTTGCACCGCTGCTTCACAGCAAGAAGGTCCCAGGTTCAATCCCAGGGTGGAGTGGCCTGGGTCCTTTCTGTGTTGAGTCTGCACATTGTCCCTGTGTCTGCGTGGGTTTACTCCGGGTACTCCGGTTTCCCCCCACAGTCCAAAGACGTGCATGTTAGGTTAATTGATTTTTGTAAATTGGCATGTGTGTGTGTTTGTGTATATATATATATATATGACTAGTCTTGAGAATAACTTGAGTATGGATATAACCTTCTGTGTGTTGCTGAGATGGCCACTGATGCCGATAGAGACGTTAAAGAAGCCAAACAAACAATAAACAAATAAACAATACACTCCACTGTACTGGGTGGATTTAACACGGCGTTAAATTAGCATGATGTGTATTTATATGCTAATCTAGTCAGAGTGTTAAAAAATCTTCGATAATAGATCCAATAATTTATCTCATAGTTTGTCTCATAGCGCACCAGTAGCCACCTTTCAGGTTTTATTTTAGAACGTTCCCTAATTTTTGTGAGCAGTTCAATACGTCTTGAATAAACTTAACAAAGTTAATGTGAACACACTCTTAAATTTTAGGATTAAAAAACAACGCAGTGTGCTCTCGTTACCTGACTGTTAGTGTGATATGCATACCAAATGTAATCTCCATTCTGACTTGTTGAAGTCATGTCATTTTCCGTATATGCAGAGCTGCACAGTGCCAGAGGCAGTGAATTTCCTAAGAGTGCTGAGATTTAGGAAAAAGCTGACTGTACAGTCCCATTCAAATATAGATTTTGGCGTGGTTAATCCACATCCTGAGATTAGGGGAACCCAGATGTTTTCTTGTGTCAACATTCTTGCGTAGGCTTCCAAGGTTTGGTCAGAATAGCAGTGTCAAGTTTAGGATGAAGAATTTGTGACAGCAGCATGGGTGAGAGTCAGCAATTAATTATTTAAAGGTCGTCATCATTAAACCTTGGTACATGTAGAGTTCTGTTTTTTTTTAAGATTTCCTTATAGACAGAAGGCAAGTCAGAATCGTCATATTTTTTATTGCAGTCTTACACCGATACTGCTGTAGAGACCTTACAATGATTTTACATAAACGTTTCATGCTTTATTATGAGTGACGGGAGAATGTCATAACTGCATGTCAGATTAGGTCAGTGACAAAGAATGTGATGGGAAACATGGCATTAATTGTCAGTTATGAGTTATTATGTAATAATACACCATATTACACTGCTGTAAAACAATGCTGTAAAACCTTGGTTTAGGGCAGCATTATTTAGTGGCTTTGGTTATAACTAGGGGTAGACAATATGTTGGATAACCTGGACAACCTCAAAGTCAAATACTCTTGCCACAACTCTTTTAAGACACCAGCCTCAATCTCATGCTACCTTTATTGTCTGATTCACACAACTTGAACTTGGTGTTGTGACAATACACAATATTATCTTACACACAAGATAGCAGTCAGTAATGAACTAAACAAAAAATAAGTAAGCATATCTTAGCAACATGTGAGTTCACTTTTGTACACAACACCGCTAGCTCTCACATGCCTATACATACATATTAAGTTCAAAAACAGACATATAAAACAGGCAGGCATATTAGTTCTGGAAGAAAGATGCAGGGGATCACAAAGATGTTAAAAAATAAGGGTTATCTGCAGAGTTTGTAGCAAAATCTTTAAAATGCCAAAAGGTAGCGGCACCACTAATTTTGTTTACTATTTAATATACTTCAAACTACAAAGGGGCAAACTTTACATGTCAACATATATCTATTGCTTCCCTGAACAGTTAGTACTCCACCTGACAATTTGTTGTAAAGTAAAATTGCAAACCAGCACTCTGTTTAACTCAAATGTGTGGTAAAAATTCTGTTGACAAAGAACCTCTTTTTTTGAAAGCGTTAACTGTTTTACATAGCCCTATAGATTATACCTCGCTTTTCAAAAAGTCTTCAGCATTTTTAGGGTAATGTCTACAGTTTAAAGTATTTAGGATTTAGAGGCTATATTTTCTGCATAAAAGTGAAGCATACCCATAGCTCACTGTTTATTGTCATGTATTGCTTGCAATATTGCACTGCAACCTGTTATAGGTTTCAGGTATTTGTGTTAAACATCAATAAAATTACTCTTTATCTGATCATCTGGATCAGCCAAGCTTGTTCAGAGAAAATTCTACCTTTGAGAGTACCCACCCTCTTTGGCCTGGCGTACAATTAAAATAGATCGATCACTACACTCACACACTCACACACACACACACACACACACACACACATTTTTAATCTTTATACTAATGTATAATTTTTACACTATTACTATTTTACACTGTTTGCTGCTGTAAAAAGCCCCATTGAGGGACTAATGTAGAATTGGAGGATTGATTGTTATCTTAAAAGTGTTTAAATTCTGAGGTTCCATTTACATGATAGGCCAAAACATTAGTTCAGGTAGGTGGCACATGGTAAACTGGCTTACATATTAATTCAGGTGTTTACCAGCAGCACTACTAGTTTATTTGATCCAAAACACTTGTGTGCTTGTTGAAGGGAATATTGATGGTGGACAGCCGTTAGAATGAATAGCACCTTAAACAGTTTGTTGTGTATCTTCATTCTAAGCAGGGTGTGATGTGCTTTGGGTGCACTGTCCTTCCATAGCCAACACTAAAATTATATGTAATCTGTTCCCTGTCGGTTTAAACCAGATTGGGAAAGCCTTGGGGCCCAATTACCATTCACTGATTTATTGTTTGTCCATCCTCGTAGCACTGTCAGTACGCACTCACGTGATGTTCCAGAGATCCTCCAACCTAGTCCCCTGACCGTTAATATTGTCAACGTAATTTAAGACTGCCCATTTCTCTTACATCCAACACAACAACTATGAGAACCAACTGTTTGCTTACTGCTTAATTTATCCCATGCCTTCATTTATACAGTTGTTCTTAAGATAATGGTTGCTATTTATTATTCAGTTTGTGAGTGGTCATAATGCTCGACTCATCTGTATATTCTAAACTGGTAACTAAAGCACTTCCTAGTTTAATCTTTATGGCTGTACATACGATGTAGACAATTTGGAAGGTAAGGTAGTTAATCCAGAGTTTATCGTATTACTGTACCATTCCAATACTGTACATTCCATTACTGTACAATCCCAATCATAATTAAGTCTCAGTCCAGTCAAAGTCAAGTTTATTTATAAATACGCTTTTTACAATGGGGCATTTTCTCAAAGCAGCTTAATAAAAATAATAATTTAAATAAAAAAAATTAAGTAGAATTTTGTAAATTATACAACTTAAATTAATAATAAATGTGGCTAGGAAATAATGTGGTTATAAATCCTCACGTAGGTTTTACTGCTCATGATAAATCAAAGTAATAAAGAAAAGGAACATTTTAACAGCATCCTCCTCTTTGTTTGGGTCCTTAACCTTAGCAAAGCTCAGTTTTGTAAAGTAAAAAGTAAAGTACTTTAAAAGTAAAGCTCTGCAGTGTCAAAACCAGGATGTCCATGCCACAATTCTCCATAGTGATAATTACACAGGACTAGAGACTAGCAGGAGGCTCATCAAGCGGCAATTGTTCAGTGACAAAAAGGCATCAGCAGTGTTTTGAATTAGAATTTCTGTATTGCAGTGTAGTTTTCATATAAACTACTTACAGTAAATCTTAGTCCTGTCATGATTTGAAGCTTTGTTAAGCAAAGAGTGGGCAGAATGTTGACTCACAGCAAGAAGGTCCTAGGCTCAGATCTAGGCAGAGCATTCTGGGTCCTTTCTGTGTGGTGTCTGCATGTACTTCCCACGTTTGTGCGAGTTTACTCCGGTTTCCTCTCACAGTCCAAAGACATGAGTGTTAGGCTAATTGGTGTCTCTAAAGTGCGCTTAGTGTGTGTATGGAACTAAGAGTGTGTGTACATGTCTAGGGTTGTTCCTGCCTTGCACCTGTATGGCCAGCTAGGCACCGGTTTTCAGATATCCCTGATCAGGATCAAGTGGTTAAGAAAATTAGTAAATAAATGGATAAGCCACAGGTTCTGTTGGAACTAGGTCATAAAGGTAAATATTATATTCTTTGCTTATATGAGGCTGTTTTTTTCATTGTTTCGAATTCAGCAATTATCATATAAAATAAATGACTAATGCCATTGGTTCATGTTCAAATGTGGCTAATACACCTGCTACTGTTGTGCCTCTTTGGGAATGTTACTTGCTTCGTGTTGCTTTGAAATCTTGTATATTGAAGCTCTCATTGTTAGATAACAATAGAGTGATAGAGAATCACAACCAGACCAGGGGTTTCTCTAACAGGCTAACTTAACCTCTCGCGCATTAGAGACGTCTTTATACATGCTTTTAACTGGTAGTCAGCCTCATATCACAAACCTGTGCTGCTGTGTTATAAGTGCTGCTGTGTGATTATCATTTAAAAATTAAGCTTCTTATATATGTGGAATTTCTATTATTTTATTCCTCCTAGTTACAAATATAGCATGAGAGTAAATAACCAGGAAAGAAGAAGTCCTAGTCCAAAACCTAGATTTAATTCTACAGGCGATCAAAAGGTAGAATTAAAATCTTTCCTCAAAAAGGATAAAGATGACTGGATGAGGAAAAAAAACAAACTAGGAAGAGAACGCATTAGACAAGAACAAAGAATATCAAACAAGCATGTAACATACATGCTGCCAGAATGTCTAGGAAGTGTGATATAAAATAAATATAAAAAAACTGAAAAAATGATATTGCAATATCTTGGATAGCTTGTACATCTTGCCAGGTTTGAAGTAGATGCCCTACCTTCTTAGTTATTCCTCTCTGTAGTATGGAATATGGTGAAACACTGGCAAAGGCATCAGAAATATTTTTTTTCTGCTTCACGTAGCATTCAGAAATGGCTTTGCACTCGTCATACAGCTTCGTGGTCAAAGAAATTACTCATACTGCCTTGTGTTGTGGCAACAACTGCAAAGCACTGCCGAATGATTACCGTCTTTGGTGAACTGCATCCTTTCTGTAAAAAATAAAAAAAATTATAAATATGCAACATTGATTTGCTTTTTGCTAAAATTCACTTGCTTAGCTGTTGACCAAGAATGACTGGATGGTTTGCTGTCCACACCGAAACCACGTGTCACTCACAACAAACAAGCAACAAGATTGGAGTTAAATTATATCTGGTGATATGTCATGGAAAGTAGCAGGTGGTACTGCATCCTCTTCATCCACTGCATCCTCTTCATCCATAAAAGCACATCCACATTGCACATTCTGCAATGTTACTATTGTGCATGTGATTAGGGACTGGTAAAGAGCAAAAATAAACAGATGAACTGGACAGGAAGAAACTGTATGTTTCCCAAGAACTCCGCATCATGTTTTAATACAAGTTAAACATAAGATGAATTTTTTTTATGGCTGTAGGTATTATCATTCAAAACCCATACACTTTATGAACACCACATTGCTCTCACCTGTGTGTGATATTTGTTGTATATTTTGGCCTAGTGGGATACTGGGCTATGAACCAAAAGTTCCATGGTTAAAATCCCACCTCTGCCACAGTTGGGTCCCTGATCAAGGCCCTTAACCCACAATTGCTTGGATTGTAAGACGGTATTAATTGTAAGTCTCTCTGGATAAGGGCGCCTGCTAAATAATGTAAATGTAATGTAAATGTAAAAAGCAATATATTGTGCAGCCATGTCTAGAGTTGGTTTCTGATTTTCTGCTCCCTGAGTTGCTTGTTAGGCCTCAGATCTAGAGACCCTGAGTTGGATTTAGTGAGTAGAAAAACAAATGAAAGGATAAATAAATGGTGTTTATCAGGATGCCTGTTTGTGTGCTTTTCTGTCTCTGAGGCTTTGTGAATTCTGCCTGCCTAGTAGTACCTGATCATACTGTTTTATTTTAGACTGTTTTGTTGCCGAGTAGAATATAAAATGCACTCTGAAAGATAATTATTACAGCTGATGTTTTCCTGCAATGTTGGTGGAAACCTGTTTTCAGTAGCAGTGTGCAGCATAGGGAATTATGGTTTTATTGATACAAATAACGATACTGATACTAGTACAGGCCAAAAAGTCTGACCTGAATACAATGTTTTCTATTAAATATCACATAATTATCCTTGTAACAGTGGCATGCCACCAGGCCCTTCTAACCCTTCAAAGAATGTGGAACAAACAGGCGTATGTCAATTATTATGTAAATATTTATTTCATGAATAAAGTAAAATCAAAAACATCATCCAATTCAAAACTCTACTCTGTGTTTTCTGGTTTGCTAAAACATAATGTACATATTGGACTGACAGTGGTGGTAACAATCAAAACTACTCATTAGAATGGCTTTTGTTTATGTGTTTGTGTGATCCTTCCGATAATACTTTGAAGGGTTTTGTTATTTGAGTCTCTCAACAAACGGACAAGAAATCGGACTAGTCGGATTTATGATTTTTCCATACGAGTGCTTGGCCACAGTGATTTGAAACAAACATCTCTGTCTGTGCACATAATAAGTTAGGTAGGTAACATCAAATTGCAACTTAATAATAACTCAACTTAGTAATAATTCAGCAATATCAGTCAAGTCTACCTACATATATGGCAAAGTAGCGGAGATTGGACTTTATCTTCAAATATGGTAAGTCTAATGGACTGGTGAGTTTGGTGTTTTAATGTTTTGGCTGCCCTGATATAATGTATACATAATTCATTAATGATTATATCTTTGCTGAAAGGTTGTACTTGAAGGATTCATGGATTATTTTCGGAGATCTGTATTTTGAAATCCTTTGAATAATATAAAGTCAAGCTTAAGTTTCTGTGTTAACGTTACTGTGCAGGTCATGGCAGGGGAGGGTGAAGGTGTCAGATTTGTAAGGGTGTGTAGCAGAAAGGGGTACCCTCTATATGCGCTACATGCGACTGTCTTTTAACAAATTGTATAAAATTAGAAACATTTCAGAATGTATTCGTTTTTGTTATATTGCCAGTTTTGCTGTAATTGCATTATGTAATTGAGCTGGCACAAATCTCCACAAGTATGTGCAAAATCTAACGATCCATTTTATCCCAGCATGATGTTTGGCTTTAAACTTACTTAATCCAATTTTTTTGCAAGTAAAAAGTATTAAATATATTGTCTTATACCATTCATATAAAATATGTTGAGCTACTCTTGCTGTAATGCGATCTCACACTCGCATGTGTGAGTCTCTTATCTTTTTATGCAAAACATTATGTAAGTGGCTGGTTACACACTCGCTGATCCCTTGTTCGTACAAATGGTGCAAGACATCACGTTTTGGACGTTTTCCAGGAGAGGCGTTTTCAGACTTTTACCTCCTTCGCTTTATTCTTGAGTGATTTATTTCTGGTCCATAGACTTGAGCAATATTTGAATACAAAAACTGCATGCGGTCCATTAGCTATTGGGCAGAAAATGGCTGATGTAAACCATTGAGCATTTAATTACTTTTTCACAAGCATTTAGGATTGCAGTTCTGTTTTGAATCTCATGAATATCGCGTAAACAGATGAATAAATTCTGGTCCAGTTCAGTTTGAATGAGCTTTAGTGTGATAGGCTGTTTCAGAGGGAGAGTACTATAGCTGGAAGCAGATTTATGAAGCTTGGCTGATGGCATGGTCATAAGCCAGTTGCTTAACAGCCCGTGCCCATGCCACATGGACTCGTTCTGTTGGTAGTATCATTGTTGTCCAACATGGATGTTGTTAATACTGTCCTTCTGAGATGAAATACATTTCTTCATCCATGGCCGGTTTGTCACTGCCCTTTCCATGTTAGGTTTTTTCGGGTTCAGAAATGTCCCCTGGTTGGTCAGAGAAGTTGAGAGTACATGGTAGAGTCCATCGAAGTGAACTGAGCTGAACTAAAAAGCTATGCCAGAATGTGAGCGGATTCATGTACTCAGTCCTCATGCGGCCCCCGATGGTGCTTTCTTACTGCAAGATCAAAGTTACAAACTCTAAAGGCGAACTCGGAAGTCTCAGTGGAAATCATGTCTAAAAACAGTTTGAGAGCCAATAACAGGTGAAAGGGTGACACAGAACAGGGAGGCAAATCTCTTTAAGTATTACATGCTAAGTCATATAATATAGGGCGCTGGATCTCGTTTTGAGTTTCAACTGGTTTCGAATCAAGAACTGTTCTTAAACGTATTATTTCTAAAACAGTATATTATATGAATGCACATTTTTCTATATTAACATAATACTAAGGAATTAAACTGTGAAAACTTGCAGGTCACTATTATTATATTGTATTTTAAATATGGTAATATAAATCAATGGGAAAATGGTGTACAGTGTTATGCATCAGCTTATGCAAAAATGTGCACAATGTATAAATACACACAAATATATAAGATATTTGTCATACAGGTACAGTCTAACATCAACCATCAGAATAGAGTAAAAAAAATTGTCTCAGTGATTTTTACCATTTTTAGTTTCACACACTACATTCTGTAGAGTTTGCTTAAAACTGTGCTATAAAGAATCAAACTTGTTCCAATTCTTTACACAGAAATACCTTATTGATGAGACAAGTCAACAAAGATTGGCCAGACTGGTTTATATTGACAGAAAGGCTGCAGTAACTCAGAAACTCCTGTACAATTTTGGTTGGCAGAAAAGCATCTCAGAATGCAAAGCGGTCTAACCTTGAAGTGGACTGACTACAACAACAGAATACCACGATAGGTTTAACTTCTGTCAGCCGAATTTGAGACCTCACAAAAAATGTGTAGGTCATAAAAGAAGGAATCTAATCACACTCACTAAAGGATTTCTTTGTTTACCCGGTAATTTCTGATATGTTTGTTAATTTAGGCAGCATGGATACTCAGGCTTAGCAGCTTTACCTCTTAGCGGGAGGGTCTTCTCCTGGTGTTTCCGTGGGTTTTCTCCCACAGTCCAAAAACATGGTGGTTATTTTGATTGGTCATTCTAAATTATTCTAGTTTAAGTGAGTACATAAATTAGACTGTTATTATAAGTGAGACTAATAGTATAGTCTTAAAATAAATAAAGAGTAACAAATTAAATAATTACAACAATTAATTTTCAAAATTGAGCAAAATTATTCCATATTCATAATCATACTTTTGAGTTGTACAAAAGTATGTAAACCGTCGCTTTCAGTTTCCAGTGTGAATCCCTTTGTCTCAGCATTAACAGGAACAAAAAATTTCTGGAACTGTTGATCAGTCATGCATATCAGTTATTGGAATTTTATCCAGTTTAACTGTACAAAATAGCTTTAACTCTAGGATGTTTGTGGGATTTAGTCACATGAACTTCTAGTACAAGATTTGTTTAGGTTAAGGTCAGGTTAAGGTCAAGTTAAGGTCAGGTTGACCACACCAGGATGTTGCCTTTAGTGTTCTTGTCAATTTTTGGCCGAATGACTTGTGTGCTTAGGGTTGTTGTTTACTATCTCTTGGGATGCATTTCACAGACAGCTGGTATTTGCTTTAGAATTTGAATAAGTTGCAGGCTTAGTTGTAGTAAGTAGACTACTGGTATAGTTGAAAAAAAAATTTTTCATCCACGATGGCAAGTTGTTCCCGTCCAAATTATTCAATACAGGTAATATCACGATATGACGACCACCATGCTTCACAGTTGGCATAGGGTACCTATGCTCTAATGTGGTGTTTTTCTTTATCTAAACGACGCAACGGAGCTCTATTTTGGTCTGATCACACTTTCCTGTGATGGACATCTGGGTTCTTTTAGCAAGCAGTTGCTTTCTCGTTGCAACCACGCACACCATTAATGTTCAGTGTTCTCCTGATGATATACTTCTAAACATTTACATTAGGGGATTTGAGACTACTTTAGTTGCTTAGAAGTTACCTTGGGTTCTTGTGTGATCTCGCAGACTATTACAAACCTCTTGGAGTGATTTTTTTAAATCGACTGAGTAACAGTGGTCTTAAGGGCTGTATATAATATGGTGTGAGGACAATGTCCAATGTTTCATCTGCATGTATGCAGTGAAGGCCAGGGATGCCCCCGTGTTAATCTCTGTTTACTTTGTGTATTTGGAATGTTTCTCATTTGCAGTGAATTTAAGAACTGATTGTTTCCTTTCATTATGACACCCATAGGGAAAACCTCAGACTGTCGACACCCCGACAGCCTTTCCTTTTGATGGTTATTATTTTTCTTAAAAATGGTACAACTTTTCATCTGAAGGAAAACAGAAATTCCACAAGCTATCTGCTCTATTTCTTTTTCATCCCATCTAAAAAAAGCTCTCTCTCTCTCTGCTTTGTGTCCTGAATCTGTCTCCATTAGCATGAGTGTCCCCGGGCCCTGAGCTCCACATAGGCAGCTAGGTCTCCCTTCTGTCAAGGTGACCCAAAATCCCTAGCTTTGCTACTCTGTGGCTAAACTTTGATAATATGAGTTTTGTGCAGATTATTACCAGCTAACAGTAACTCATTATCACTGTCTAGGAATTACACTGCATTTTCCAGTTATCTGTTGAACAGTAACATATGTGCATAAAAAGACATAACAGTCAAATGTGCTAATTCCAGTCATGACAGTCATCACAGAGGCCTGGGGGGCTGTGCTCGAAGGAGGGGAGACTAATAATTGGTGTCCCATTGTGGTCTCATAGGTGAATTCCAGAGATCTGCATCCCCCTGCAACTCATCAGGGTAAGCAGGGTTAAAACATGGAAATAAGAAATAAACTGACAAATGAAATAATTAAATAAATACACACAAATATGTAAGAAATTTGTCATACAGCTTCAGGTTATGCTAACGTCAACCATCAGAATGGAGTAAAAAAATCTGTGATTTTTGCCATTTTCATTTTCACACATTGTATTTGTGCTCGAAATAATCAAAGTTCCAATTATTTAGACAGAAATACCTTATTGATGAGACAGGTCAACCCAGAACAGATATCTAAGGCTGTAGTCTTGACAAAACTGGATAGCTGAAGAATTAAAAAGCACAGTCTAGTTTGATGAATATAAGAATATTAAAGTACATATGTCTGTCATTTAATGTCTTCATTACATTGTGTGAAACATGATATTAACTGTACATTACTTTTCTGTACAATGCAGTAATTAATATTTTTGTATCTTTTTAAAAAACTTAAAACACTCACTATCAGCACATGTCACATAGGTTCATTGTTACCACAATGCTCAGAAAATTGGGGGATATTTAAAAATGAATATTAAGAAGATCCCACAAGAACTGCTGAACAATCTTATTCTGTTCATCCCCCATCACCGTCAGTGTGTTTTGGTAGTCTTGGTTCATACACCCTACCAAACCCTCAGTTTGACATGCTTCTGCACCCCCATGAAAATGTCACTAGTTACTTAATCATGGTAATTGAGTTTGCATCTCACTTGTGTAATTAAACCTTTTTCATTTGCCTTTCTGATAATCTTGTTTAATAAAATAAAATCAAATGCTTCTTTTTTATCACTTCATATAATTTTGAAATATCTACTACTTTGTTTGTGAACAGTGTGGTTTTCAGTCATGCAGATGTGAATTAGATGTATATAAAGCTGACTTTAAATTCATATTATCATTAAAACCATGGCTGTTTAAATGAACAGATATTGATCAGATGGATGTTTTCAAGTTCATACATGTACATAAGTGTGTGTGTGTGTGTGTGTGTGTGTGTGTGTGTGTTCCCTAAG